>APFE030290213.1:159059-185004 GCA_000404065.3 Pinus taeda
GTGTTGTACACCTTTAGTGAGGGAATGGGAGACCAGATATATCATTCTGTTCGTATTTTTTAAATCATGGTGCTAATATTAATGATTCAATTTTATTTTTCAAATCACGGTATTATTATGAATGATTCCTAGCGCCGCAAATATAAGGGAAGAGACAATCAAAGCTGGTAATAAACACATTACCCATTTATTAATGAGGGAAATGCATAAATACAAATATTACTCTCTCCCGATCAAGCATGATAATCCCAACAAAAACTGAATAGTTATTATTATTTTTTTAGCTATGATCAATCGATATTTCCTTAAACTAATCTGGTCGAGGCTCAGGAACCACGGTCTCTCTGATTTCACCATAAAAACTTACAATTAAACCACATATCATTATATGAAGTTGCATATAGTTATTATTACTACTATTATTTATTTCTTATTCGTGGATGTAGGTCAAATGATTAAGGGCACTTTGGGCCACCTTCCTGGTCTTCTAGTTGTTGTAGCAAGGGCATACTTCTTTGTTTCCATAAGTCCCAGGAGGCACACCTGACAGACACTTTGCGCAACACTTTTTGACCAAAAGAAACGAGGACTCGAACCTGAAACAACACAGAAAATGAAAATGAATATTATAGCAATTAAAAGAAGAAAGAAACCAAACACATACATGGTATCGTGGGAGTAACAGCCAAGCCCGACGTGAGAGTTGAATTAACATTAAACTCAAGAGTTGAATTAATTAAAGCTAGATTTAAAATCTGAACACCGAAGTTAGAGTGGTAGCATTATAGGCCACGGGAAGGGTGAGAACCTGTGTTTGTTTGATGGAGCAAACCAAAGAAGGAATCAAAATTAAGGTGAACATATCCGGTAGAGGCTCATGGCCTTCGAGAAAGGCAATCTCGAAAGAAATTAGCATGCATAAAGAACCCCATCATCAGAGGGCTAGGGAGGACCGATACAATTTACAAAGGAGAGATTATTGTAGCAATAATATGAATTTAGATGGATACTACAAGTGGAGTGTCCTCACCCACATCAACACTTCATTATCCAAACCTACATGCAGTGGACGAGCAGTTATATTATTTATTTGGCATTTTATCAAACTAATAACTATTTCATTCCTCCCCCTATACTTCTGGCTATTGTCAAAAGTCAAATAAAATAATTATTATAGGTACTATCATACTCACATTAACATTTGTTTTATAGTTATTAATAAAATAATTTCTTTTACCTATTTTTATATACAAGAATTTGTAAATATAACTTAATTGAAAACTCAAAAATTGTTTGAAAACTTTTCATTTCATCTTTTAAATAATATATACCACTAAAAGTATTGTCACATAGTTAAATCTAAACCATTTATTTTTTTTTAAATGATTCATTATTCTTTTTGTTTTTATATTTTAAGGAATTGAAAATTTTTAACACCGAGTCCTATATAAACCATGCCTATCACCTATTAGCTTAATTAACATTAAATACATTATCAATCGTTTTTTGTACCATTTAGCATTACCACTTCTTTACGGTTCATTTTAGGTGTTTTTCTTTAATATATTATTTAAAAGATACTTTTCTTTTAACCATCATTTCTCACTCAAAACAACTTTTTATTTGCGGGCAATTAAAGTCTATATTAATATTAATAAAAATGGGAGTCCATGAAAATCAATATCATTGCTGATACTCAAATCGTTAGAATATTTTTCATTAACGTTTATTATATATCTCTAGTATCATGCAAGCCCGCTACACATTCCGAAACATGCTCATGGATTTCAAGAATGGAAGTCACACCGATTACTGTTATTGATATCTAAACAACATAGCTAAAGAGTTGGCATTGTCGAACGACTTCTTTCACGTGGATGTAGTTACGAAGAAAAGTTTCCTTAACAAATCTCACCTTTTTCAACACTCTCGCCGATGCCACGTTTTCGGGGAGTACAAGAGGTTCAATTATCTTGACTCCTTGCAATTATTTGAATCTCATTTTGAGTGCTTTTGTGACCGCTTCGGTGGTGAAGCCGATAAATTCTGCTCTTGAAATTGTAATTATAATTCTTTAGAAGGTACAATTTCAACATTTTACGGTGCAATCTAAATATATTACAGTGTTTTTTAATCAAACTAGTTTAACAAACCAAACCATTTAAATATGAATCATGGTTTCTGAAGCAACCCAAATTGCTAGAATAATGACTCAAACAACAAATTAATATTATTTTCACCAAATTCCAACATCTAAATTCAGCCACACAAAACGCTACCCTCAAATATGTGTAAAAACTGTTCGTGCCAAGAGAACAAAAAGTTGACGGTGACGCTGATTCCAGACATCTATGATGATGTGACAAGAAATCTACATCCGTCGTCATAGTCTAGCATATCTCGTTTGTAATGTGGACGAAGGCCAAGTCACTAGGTACTGCGTTTTTCGATTCACAAGCCAGAAGGAATCATCCTGAAGACTTAGAGAAGGGAAAATGTTGGCCGCACTCCTCTGGGATATTCAGAAGAAACGCCATTCTTTCTCCCGGGAAAAAGCCTTTGCTGGAAAAAGCATATATATATATATATATATATTTTCACTGAAACATAGTGAACATATATAATATATATGTGGTGGGAAAGTATAAAAAAAAACAAAAGTAAAGCATAGCCATGCCAACTCGGGTTTGGAGCAATAAATACTCATGGGAAAATCCAAGGGGTGTGGTTCTTACTCATACATGTCTGCAATTTCGTCCGCTAGGTGGTTTATGGGTTATAATAAAGATTAATAAGGTGAAGGGTTGCACAAATCAAGATTAAATTGATATTAAAGTAGTGAGATTTAAGGGTCGAAAAGTTTTCAATTATCTAAACTTAGAGGTGAGAGTCAACATGAGTATAAAGTAACAACCAAAAAAATTCTATCTTTAAAAAAATGCGTTACGACATTAGTAAAAGAATTTGAAAAAGCATATCCTATATAAAATCTAAAACCTATTTAAAACTCACAACAACAAATAACTAATAATAATAAAATCTAAAATTCTCCAAATTTCTCCATTATTATAACTATATTCTATTATATTTAATAACTCATAATAATAAAATCTAAAATACTTCAAATTTCTCCATTATATTTATGGTATGTTATATTGGAGGATGCGTCTTACATCCAACCTATCGAAGGCTTCTTTTAAGTTATGTTCCAATTCCTCACGAGCCTCATGCCTTGTATGCTTGGCACATGTATACAATATATCAATTTTTTTAACATCAGAATTTAATCACGATTAACTTGGGAGATCGTGATTTTTTAAGGGTGGCAATTTTTTTTAACTTGGAAAAATTGCAATTAAAAAATGAAATTTGTGATTAAATTGCGAGCCGACCATACAAAATTGTCGATGCCCACACAATGAGTTTTTCTTTTCCAAATAAAAAAAATGCTTTAATGGAAGTACATAGTTCAGAGAATACATATTTCAAAAAGGACTTTATCCATGGATTTGGTCAACTCAATGTCACATGTGCAAAAAACAAATATTGGTATTGCAGCTTCCATGATAGTTTCAAAAAAAATTACGAACTTTACTGTAAGAGCGGAGAGCATTATTGTGTAGACCAAGAGAACAAAAACATGTAATCAAGAAGACAAATAACAAAATAGAGAAAACCGATAGTGTGTAGCTGAGCCTGCTGCCAACATTCGAAATTAGATAATGAAATGTCTCTTCCTTTTCAATGAGCCAAAAGCATAGAATTGGGAAAAAAATCTTTGTAGTCTCTGAAAAATAACCTTCTTTAGATAGATGATCCGCTTCACCATTTTGGATGTTGTAGATGTGGGAAATGGAGACAGAGTGAAGCTCATGGATCAAGGTCTATATTCTTCATTTTCAGGGATCGAGATTAGGGGAGTTAAGGCATCCTTTGTTGCTTTTGCATTCGGTGACTCACTTGGAGTCTCCAAAAACTATGAGATCCCTGGGTCTAAGTATTTTAGCACATAACATAACTCCCTAGAGGGCAAGTAGTTCTGCTTGTGTGTTGGTTCCCATCCCATAGTGCTAGTGGAATCTGCAAAAATTTATAGGCCCAAGATGGATGGTTATTCCACATCCACATAGTCTACAAGACAAAGCTCCATCAAAGAAGTCGACTAGGAAGTAAGACTAGATATTATGAGGAGGATGAGGACTCTTGGAGGTAGAGGGAAGTAAGGATAAGTGTTCAAGATAGAAAGAGATAATTTTACAACTAGTCTTCTAGATGTCCAGCAAAACATGATCAAAGATGAGGGCATTGCTAGCCCGCCAAATGCCCTAGATGATGAAGTAGGCCAAAGTACCATAATATTGATGGTCCGCAGTCCAACTTCCAAGACAAGTGACTATATCAGAGTGGTCCCAATCAAAAGGGGATTTAATCAATTGAAGCACATAATTCTAGACAAAGGAGGCAAAGGGAAAACATATAAAAAGGTGGTTGGTATCCTCTCTAGCAAAAGAGCAAAGGAAGCACCCACCTGGGCCGTGATAGCCTCTCCTACAAAGGATTTCCCAAGTCAACATTTGGTTGTGCACCACCAATCATAAGAAGCATTTCAGTTTGAGTGGGAAATTGCAATTCTTTGATCTAGCCATCCAAGGAAAGAAAGGAATTTGTTTAGTAGGCTGGTAAATAATTTGAAATGCCTCATGAAAAATGACCTTCCCTAGTTGAGGGCCACTGAATCAAATGAATCTGTCTGATTTTGATGAAAGGACAATCCCAATAAGCTTGAGATTAGTAATGTAAGATTTCCATTCTGAAGTCAATTTTCTAGGAATTCCAAGCTCAGAGGTGTCGTTCCAATGAGTGAAAGTTGGAGAGAAAAGATGAGAAGAAGAAATGTCCTTAATCACGAAGTGACTATGATTGTGCAGGAAAGTAATAAGAGGAGGGGAAAGTAAATATGGACTTGTCAGGTCAGAGAGGGAGTGCAGGCGAATATGTGAAGAAGATCCTAAGCCAACATCTCATCTAAGTTTCCCAAAAAACCAATGTTCAGAGTGGAAAAGGCTACGCCAAGTTGTAGAGATATTGGGAGGATTTGGGGCACCAAAATGAATCTAGCCAATAAGATCCTTGTTCTGAAGATATTTAGCCTTGATGATTTGACTCCAGAGGCCATTGTTTCTCATAGCCCACCACAAATTTTTAAGGAGCAAAGCAAGGTTCAATGTGGAGTTATCGTTTAAACCCAAATCACCTTAATCGAAATATTTAGTAACTCCAAACTAGCGAGATGAATTTTTGCGATCTGGCTATGTTCCAGCTCACAAGAAACCATAAATGATTGAGTTGATCTTATGGATGACTCCCTTGGGGAGTCTGAATATGTGCATCTAGTAAATAGAAATGTTGTGAAGCATAGATTTGATTAGACAAAGATGCCCTCCCAATGAGATCCATGAGTGGGACCACCATGAGAGTCGATTTTCTAGTTTTAGAAGTAGCAAATCCTAGTAATCTTTGTTTTCGTATCCATCAAGGAAAATTTTAAGGATGGAAAATTTTGTTGAAGTTTAAAAACATTGGCGAATCTCACTAATCCCTAATATGCAAACTATAAAATGTTTATTGATATATTTGTAAAATTATTCAAATTTATAATGATTTTATAAATAGTATCTATATAATGTTGGTGATTTTTAAGATAAAATAATTTTATATTCTAAAATTTGGGGAAATTGTCTTTTATAAAAATTGGAAATTGGCGAATATTTTTTGTGGAAAAATCATGGAAAATTAGCTCCTAAAATCTTCCATGGTATCCATTCGGCTTTAAGGAGAAATCCAAGTACTGGAACCATCATCCAAAAGAGATACTTTTCCCCCAAATGTGCAAGCAATCTCCATTGTCAATTTTACCTCAATATCATTAGAAATCAATAAAGACCTCTTTTGATTCATGAATATTCCTGAGGAAGATCCAAAATCTGCAAGAATATTATGAAACACTTTCCATTCAGAGGGATCCTATTTCCCAATAGCAAGCAGGTCATCTACAAAAATTAAATGGGAGAGGGGGATCCTGTTAGCGATTTTGCAACTAAATAAGAGGCTGCACTCACGAGATTCTAAAAATTTTCTAGATAGAACGTCAATGATGATGAGGAACATGAGAGGGGAAAGAGCGCAACCTTGAGAGAGTCATCTAGATATTATGAAGAAAGCTCTAGGAAAATCGTTGATTAGTATTGCAAATGGTGCACTCTTGATACAAGCTTTAATCGAGTTTATCATCTTAGGTCCAATGCCAATTTTATGAACTACCATCCATAGAAGTTCCCAATCAACACAGTCAAATGGCTTGTTGAGGTCAATTTTCATAAGGAAAACTTTCACATGAGAGGTCTTGATAGAATGAAGACACTCCTGATCGATTGCTACAACATCATAAATTTGATGGTGCTCTAAAAAGGCAAAATGTTTAGCAGATATGTGCTTGGACAAGAATAGTTTGAGCTGGTTAGAAATGGTTTTTGAAATGAGATTGTAAACGGTCTTACACAATGAGATATGATGATATTTTGTGAAGGAGACAGGATTAGGAACCTTGGGAATGAGGTTTATGATTGAGGCATTTGTTGCAATGGAGACCTAACCAAGATGGAAAGATTCTTCCACCATGTTTGTAAGATCAACAACCATGATGTCCTGGACATGAAAAAAGAGTTCAATGGTCCATCCCTCAGGGCAAGGGATTTTCCTGTTGGCCATTTCTTTTAGGACTAACAAGACTTCGTCTAGTGAGACAAGGCATTCCAATAACAAGTTATCCTTGATGTTGCATGATAAGGGGAAAATATCACATAATTCCAGTTGTCTTCTGAGAGGTACCTATTCCTAACATGATATATATTTTGAAAATGGTTGAGTGCCTCTCTTTCAATGTCAATTTGAGAGGTGAATTGTTCACTTGAATCAGATTCGATGCTCCAAATGGAGTTTCTTTGCTTCCTCTTTTTAACCTATTTGTGGAAGAAATTGTTGTTTTTGTCTCCAGCATCGACCCACATAGCACGATGCTTCTACTGCATTTCTTCAAATGGGCCAAGCATCCAATTGAAGAATCTCATTCTTATGTGATTCGGAGAAATAAGTCGAGTCTGTTGGGTTATCACGTGATTGACCATTAGAAATCAATGAAGACTTCTTTTCATTAATGAATAGTCCTGAGGAAGATCTGCAAGAATATTATGAAACACTTGCCATTCAGAGGGATCTGATTTCCCAATAGCAAGCAGGTCATCCACAAAAGTTAAATGGGAGAGGGGGACCCTATCAGCGATTTTGCAATGAAATAAGAGGCCACACTCACGAGATTCAAAAATTTTTCAAGATAGACCGTCAATGATGATGAGGCAAATGAGAGAGAAAGAGCACAACCTTGACAGATTCCTCTAGAGATTATGAAGAAAGCTCTAGGAAAACTATTGATGAGTATTGAAAATGATGCACTCTTGACACAAGATTTATTCAAGTTTATCATCTTAGGTCCAATGCCAATTTTATGAAGGACCATCTTAGGTCCAATGCCAAGCTTTAATTTTATGAAAGAAAGTAATTATTATGTATATTTTAATTAATTTATTAATTAGTTTTATTAAATTTTATTTTATTTTATTGAACAATAGTTTGTGCTTCTTTTAACTTAATTGATAGGTTCTTTTAGTTCTTTACATTATTTTAGTTTTCTTAAAGTGCCTGATTTATCTTTTGGTTTGTATCCCTCTTGACATATTTTTCTCTTCCCACATCTTCCCCTTGATATTTAATTAGCTGAAAACTATACCTTCTCTACACAGATTGTACTACTGACCAGTCTTGATGGTGACTCGAAAGGTCTACTATCAAAATACAAACTGTGGATCAGTCTCCAACGTATAATTCTATGAAACTCAACTATAAAAGTATTCAAACAGCAATTAAAATCCTGTATAGAATTAATACCACCAGATTCATTTGCTGGGAAAAACTAGGGTAAGAATCAAAGAGAAGATCTACAGATTTGGTTTCTCTCAGACATTGCTAGGATTTCAAGTTCACTCCATCCTTCGATATCATTACATAGACTACGCAACAATCGTAATGATAAAATAAAGAATAATCCATGCAATCAAATGCAGCCAATTAAGGAGAAAATGGGCTACAACGTATACATTAAATACATTACAGCTAAAACTGGAAAATACAATATGCTGGGACCTATGGCTGGTGGTTAATGCCTCTACTAATATTAAAGCCGAGAGAGAAAGTGCAACTACGCAAGAAAAACGATAGAAAAGAAACCATATTGTTCGGAACGGTGATGTTGGCCTCTCCTCTAACAATGATGTTTTCCTTTCTTCTTCAAACCGTGATGCTATGGATTCCTCAAATAAAAGAAGTTGTCCATTCCTTAAATAATGTGAGGAACAACGATGCTAGCCACACAAACAATATTCATTCCTCAACGCTTTGGTAAACAACGACGTTGGCTGTTCCTCATATGTTGTGGAAAATAATGATACTATGTGTTCCTCAAATGATGGGACCAACAGCGATATTATCCATTCCCTTAATAATGTGGCAAACATGAAGGTGGTCAACATCTCATTGCATGATCCAAGTAATGAGGAAACCGAGGTGTTGAGCAAAGGCTTACCGTTCCGATTTCCCCGAAACACATTTCTTTTGAAAACATTATATGTATGCATAGAGGATGGAATACATAGATTAAATGGTCAAGATAAGGAACATGTGAAATAAGATTGCACACTCGTTATAGGAAAGCAAAACCACTGAAATCCAAGAAATCCAAGTAAATTGTAGATAACTGCTTGTTCTTAAAATCTTAAGGAATAATGAAGGTCTTTTTATCTTGAAATTTGAAAAAGGTGGAGTGTAGTTATGAATAAATATTATTAGAACTCTAATATGAGAGACCATATTTATAATAGTGACAATTCTAAAAATTGAAAAACAGTTCTCAGGTTATTAAGATAAGAAGTTATTAATATTTATAATAGTGACAATTCTAAAAATTGAAAAACAATTCTCGCGTTATTAAAATGAAGAAGTTATTAAAGAATTCAATATTGATGATAATTAAAAAAAAGATAAACTCAAATTCAATCTTTGATCACAATTAAGGAAAAGATAAATTTTATGTAGTGAGATTACCACTAAAATTTATGGGCTTGTAAAGATCCACAAGGAAGGGGCTCTTTTAAGGCACACCATAAACACTATTTTCTCCCCCACATATGGGTTGGAAAAATAGGTAAGTGGTATCCTTAGCCCTTTGATTGGGAACTCAAATTCTTTAGTTAATTATTTAAATCATTTTGTGAGTCTTGTTAATAATGATAAATGTTATACAAGACTTGCAAAGGTTTTCCTTAGATCTATTTCAAATTTTTCCAATTGGCTATTTTTGGACATTTTTTGAAAAAAAATATTCACCAATTAATTAAAATATTGCATTTTTTTTATAAATAAATATGAGTAAATTGGTAATATTCACCAAAATATTACCAATTTTAATAGTAAATTACACTTTGTTATTGAATATTCACCTAGATTCTATATGTATCATTTTTCAAACCAAATTAGTCACCAAGAATATTATACATATGTAACACCCTCCTCCCACACTTACCAAAGGTTACTGGTCCACTGAGGTAAATATGTGACGAAGAGTCACTATGATATGATTCAACTCCATAAGCATTGTTAAGGAAGTGGAACCGATGAATCAAGACTTCACTGACGTCCCTCAAGTGCTATAGTACCCACGATCTAACCAGCCACTCGAGGTGCCCCACCCCTAAGTTAACTTAGGTTTTTGTTGGCATTATGGCTAATGTGTTGTCCTTCATGACAAAGCACTTAGTACTAATTTCAACATGATTGGAATAAGTGCTACAGATGTGGTGAACAAAGAAATGATAGTTAAGAGATAGAGGAATATTAAATATGAAGTTTGGGAAAGTATATGTGAATCCTATGAAAAATGGTCGTGTACATATGTAGACATTGCGAAGAAAAGTCACGTACCATGGTAGTCTGGATAGTATGTGTATTTACCACAGTATTTGGCCCATAGTAATGGGTGCGACATCGGTTATTTGATCTCGTCAAAGAATACCTACAACATAGACACAGTATTTACCTAAGGTATTGGCTAAGGAAAGTACTATATGAAGAGATGGAGATCCAGGTGTTATATGTGCAAGTAACTGGTTTATTCATCTATAATCTGATCTGAAATAAGGTTGCACCACTGAGCACAAAGGAGGCTTAAAA
The DNA here is from genome assembly GCA_000404065.3 of Pinus taeda. Classification (NCBI taxonomy): domain Eukaryota; kingdom Viridiplantae; phylum Streptophyta; class Pinopsida; order Pinales; family Pinaceae; genus Pinus; species Pinus taeda. The sequence continues at coordinate 169,398 of APFE030290213.1, forward strand.
TCTGATAGATCAGAAAGTATAGTAAAGAATAATGAATATTTTTGACTGGTCTATTTTAATCGTAAGCTAATAATGATATATCTGTGATGATAATAATGCTTTGTTATGAATATGTGATAGTGAAGTATGTGCAGTATGTGTTGTGGTTGCAACGAAGGATTGACTTAGTAATTTCAAGATTTGTATGCAATTTTTCTTCAGGATAATCACGTACATACACAGATCCATCTCTGTAGGGTCGCATATACATTCTACGAAATAACTACGTAGATATGTATGTGAGTGTTGTGCATGGTAAGCATGTATATATGTGGGTCTTCTTTATGGAAGTTACATATACATTCTATGGTTTTGCAGTATGAATTGTTGATGATATTTGATCAAATTTGTTCTATTTGTTGTTATGTGACGATGATGTCTCTATCATGATAACATGTGTTTGACAATATTGGTTAGGTTAAATATGGAATGAAATGTTGATTATGATGCTACAGTATGGTGATTTATGATTAGTTTAGTGATTTGTGTATGGTTAATGCAGTGTTGTAGTGGTTCATAATGTAGTAATCAGTGACTTGGGATTCGTACACACGTGTGATATAGAGAAAGTGCATATATATGAGGATTTGCTTAATAAAAATAGTGAATATATTCTAATGTATGTCTCATTAGGGTTTTCATAAACAATACTATGTTTCTATGATGATGCATATTATGGTTTGGTATAATAATGAATGGTTGTGCATTGGTATAATCTGATTATGATGGTTTATGTTTGAGATGGAATGCTTTGATCTAGTTGTAATGGTTGATTGAAATTCAATAATTGATTTGCCTAGTTCAGTGATTCAGTATTTGGTTTCAAAATTGTTACTTGGTATTGGGATTAATGATGGAAGTGGGTTCATTCTGCAAAGATGATGAAAAGTGGCCTACAAGTTTGATGTTTTGAGCCAAGTGGATCGAGTATGAAATATTATGAAATGTGGTCCACAAGAGGCGTTGAAGGTTGGAGTATTTAATAAGGGAGTCGAAGCTTCCTTCCAGTGGTAGCTAGTAAATTGTTTCACGGGGTAGGTGCACCTTCCTATAAGAGCTGATAAATGAGATCAAGGAGTTGGAGCTCCCTTCCATTGGGTGCTGGAGAATTAGAGAAGGTTGTATCCTTCTTCAGGTGGGTTCTTCTGTGCTGGTAAGAGTCTACGACGTACAAGATTGTAAGATGTTTTACTTTAAAATAAAAGAAGAAAATAGAGAGGATGACAACAATGGTTTTCTCCCACATTGGGTTTCCACATAAAATCTTGGTGTTGATGTGTGTTGATGTGTTTCTTGTGTGTTGATGATCTATCTACTACTTATAGTTTCTACTTAATGAATGAATAATGAAGTAATGATGCACTAGTTAAGAATGAACATTAATGAAATAAATCATAAATTATTTATCTAGATATACATGGTTTTCATTTACCACAATCACGTAAATATGCAATTTTTCTGAATATCAACAGCGTATAGAAACTAGAATATGAAATGAAAATTTAAAGTGAGTTTAAAATAATGATTCACCCCTCCACCCTCTCAGTACTTTTCCCAACAATTGGTATCAGAGCACGTTCCTTAGAAGAAGCTTGATCTCTTATAGGGAGATCCACCAAGATGGATATTCAAGGAGGATTTTTTTCTATTAAGCCACATTTGTTTAATGGAACTCACTTTTTATTTTCTAAAGTCAGAATGAGAGCATTTTTGTAGGCACTTCGAGTAGATGTATGGGCAATTATTGAAGGTGGATATCAATATCTAACTTTTATTCCCCTAGATACTGCATGGAAGAAACAATATGAAACCAACGCAAAGGCTATAAATTCCATCTTGGGAAGTCTAGCCGAGTCTGAATTTATGAAATTCATGCAGCTAAACATCGTAAAGGAAATGTGGGATAAGCTTATCCAAAGTTATAAAGGTGAAATCAAGGTAAAAGGCGCTAAACTTCAAAATTTTAGAATTTAGTATGAGACCCTTAAAATGCATGATGATGAAAGTATTGCAAGATTTTTCCTTAGAGTAGATGAGGTTTTTTAACTCTATGAAAAACCTTGGTGATGAAATAAAATATGGTATTGTTGTTGAAAATATTTTGAGATCACTAGCTCTAAAGTCTTCGCCATTGAAGAAATGCAGGATTTGAAGAACCTTACCCTTGAACAGCTCCATGGGATCTTGAAAACTTTTGAGATGAGAAAAGGGGTTCCATAAGATATCATAGAAGAAACTTTCAAAGCCACTCATAAAGGGAAAGAACAATAAAATCTTAAAGATACAAGATACCTTTCAGATGAGGAAAAAGAAAGTTATAGGTAGGAACTGGTAAGTTAGAAGGTAAGCTTCATTTTAGATGCTTTTCCTATGGAAGAGTAGGTCATTATGCTACTAAATTTCCTTATAAAGATAATCATGAGAAAAGGAAGAATGTTCCAAAGAGGAATGTTAAAAGAAGTTTTGATAGCAAGAAAAGTTTTTATTCTAATGAAGATAGTCAAAGCACATTTGATGATCAAGAAGTTTCAGATTCAAATTCTAATAATCATTATGAAGTACTTATGGCCTTGAAGATTAGTTAAGTGAATCAAATAGTTGTGAAGTAAATGAAAAAATGAAAGAATTTAAAGAAAATGATAAAATTAGGAATGCAAACAAAGATCTAGAAACAAAAGAAAGTAGTATTATTAAGGAAATAAACATGTTAAGAATGGAATTGAAATAAAGCAATAGAAAAATAAAGGTATTAAGAAAAACGGCTTCAAGAAAAGAAAAAGCATTGTGAAACATTAGAATTTGAAGTTGTGACTATAAAGGAAGACAATCAGAAAATCAATAAATGGGTAAAGGCATCTAAATCACTAAAAAGGATACTCAATGAAAAAAAATCTCCTCTAATGAAGACAAGCATTAGTTACATGGCTTAAAATCAATAATCGAATAAAAAGAACAGCCATCATGAGGTGTTTCAAAAGGGAACTAAATCAAGTCACTCATCTGAAAGAAAATCTCTGAGATCAAAGTCAATATTAGTCCCTAGGCATAAAGTATCATTTTATGGATATTGTTTTTCTTGTAACTCATTTGGGCATAAGGACACTAACTATAGGTCAAGTACTTAGAATAGAAGCATACGATGAGATACGTTCCAACACATGATTAGAAATTGCAAGAAAATTTGGAAGAAGAAGTAATATGAGTGAGAGATGTAGGGAATATTGACCCTACTATAGTCCATTGCTCTTAAAGCATACTTCTATCAGTGTCTGCAGAAGTGAACATGAGGTATATAACCCCATGGAGAGAGAGTGATGATTATCAGGTCCACAAGATAAATGAGGAATGATCTCGAGGGGAGATATGCATGAGTATCTTGGGTGATGGTTCTTTATTTTGGTTTGATATTCTTTTTTATAATGTTTTGTTATTTCTGACATTACATTTGATGAAGTAACAATGAATAGGAACAAACAATAGAAGTTTAGGGGGAGATGTGTCTATTAATAATCAATAGTTTAATTTATGTAAGCGGATATCATGGAGGACATTCATGTATATACACGAGTTTTGATCTGGATAGTCACATATGTTTCTTTGAGATGAAGGAACAATGGGAAAGACTCAATGGAAAATTTTGATATGCTTTAATTAACTATTAATGGATCTTTGGTTCTGGTATTGACTTGCTGCAAACTCTTAATAATGTCCTGATGATGTCTAGGAATGATGTCGGTTCATGATGTGGTTGCAAAAATTTATATTTTTGCTGATGAGATGGCTCGTTAAGGTATTTATTGATTGATGAGATGGATATAATCAGATTTAACTGTGAATAGTAGCCACAGATTCAAGGGGGAGCATCTGTTATGCTTCTGATGGTGCATTATTGGCGTTATCATTTATTAAGCACTCCTTGTTACATGATTTTTATGATGAGTACATATCATTGGTAATGTTGTTGTTGTTGTTGTTATTGCTGAAGATACATATGTTGTTGTCATTTTGTTATTAGTGATGGTGAATTTATGGATGATGCCTATATGTTGTTTGAGTTACATTAATGTTGTCCTACCCTTGCTAAAACTTGAAGATATGAATATGGCATTGGTTAATGATTATGTTGATAATATTAATGGAGGTTCTCTTTGTTTTCACACATGTTGTTGTTGCATATGTTTCCTATATGCTACATAAGATGATGTTGCTTGAGGATTGTATCTCTTTTTATGTGTGAAGAAAATTTGTTGATCTTAATGATATGAGATCAAGGAGATGAGTTACTATCAAAACCTGATTCCTCTACTCCAGTTACTTGCTGATAATTGGAAACATTTTATATTTGGTCACATTAGAGAGTTTGATGCTACATTGACTTATCTCACACTACTCCTTGATGATGAGGATGTTCATGTTGTTGTCTATGTTGTTGTCATTAAATCTTCATGTTGCAGGATCCTTTATGGTATACGGTGGTTGTTGATGACTATCATGATCTTACAACCTCATTGTTGAAGTGATGATTTTGGTTATATATGTCCCTTGATGTAAAGGTCATGTAAATACCCATGATGTAATCATTGTAATATTTAGTAATTTATGGGTTATTGAGTCATGCTATGTAATTTTGAGACATTGATTTAAAGTTGGGATAAATATGTACACCCAATGTGTTGGGTGATTGATGTGATCACAAGTCACTTGGTCACAAGAAAGGTCATTTCTAGTTGAGTCATAAGCTCTTATACTCGATTGAATATCTTCAGAAGGCTCAACATATGTTCATGGGGAGCATGGCCAATATGCAGTTTTTATATTCAACAAGATTAGATCTATAATGATCCTCTCTACACAGTAGGGGAAACGTATTCATTCAGCATTGGTTAGCCCTTTACCCTTTATGTCAAAGGGGGAGAGAAGCTTGGTGTTTGGAGTAGAATTCATGGGAGAAGTATTTGCAGGTGTGTTTGTAGGAATTTATAAGTGATGACCAAACATCAAAGTGGTCACCATCAATTCCATAGGGGGAGATTGTTGGCATTATGGTTAATGTGTTGTCCTTGACAAAAACCCACTTAATGAGGATGTCAACATGATTGGAATGAATGCTACAAATGAGGTGAACAAAGAAATGATAGTTCAAAGGTAGAGGAATGTTAAATATGAAGTTTGGGAAAGTATACGTGGATCTTATGAAGAAGGGTGACGTACATATGCACGTATTGTGAGGAAAGGTCACATACATAATCCATAGCATGGTAATCTAGATACCAAGGATCTTTACCATGGTATTGTCCATAGTAGTGGGTATGACAACAATTATTTGATCCCATCACAAAATACTTACAACATAACCAAGGTTTTTACCTGAGGTATTGGCTAAAGAAAGTACTATATAAAGAGATGGAGATTAAGATGCTATGTGTGAAAGTAAATGGTTTATTCATGTATAATATGATTTGAAATAGGAGTGAACCAGTGAACATAGAGGACGCTCAGATCTGATAGACTTGAAAGTATAGTCAAGAATAATGAATATACTTGCTTGATCTATTTTGGTTGTAATAACAATGATAGACATGTGATGATAATAATGCTCTATTATGAATATGTGAAGGTGAAGTATGCACAATATGTGTTGTGGTTGCAGTAAAGGTTTGACTCAATAATTTCAAGATTCGTATGGAGTTTTGACTTAGGATAATTTTGTACATATGTGGATCATGGAAAGTTTTAGGGGCTAATATTCGTAGGTGGGCTAATTTTCCATGATTTTTCCAAAAAAAAGATTTTCCAATTTCCATTTTTATAAAAATGATTTGCCCAAATTTTATAATATAAAATTATTTTACCTTAAAAATTGCCAACATTATATAGAGGCTATATATAAAATCATTATAACTTTGAAATATTTTACAAATATATCAATAAACATTTTATAGTTTGCATATGAGGGACTAGTGAGATTTGTCAATGTTTTTAAACTTCAAGATAACTTTCCATCCTTAAAATTTTCCCTGATGTGGATCCATCGATGTAGGTTCACATATATATTCCGTGAAATAAATTTCAGTATATGAATATCTGTACGCGAGTGTTGTGCATGGTAAGTGCGTATATAAAAGGGTCTACTTTAGGGAATTCATGTATACATTCTAGGGTTTTTTAGTATGACTTGTTAATGATATTTGATCAGATCTATTTTGTTTGTTGTTGTTTGTCGATGATGTCTTTATCATGATAGTGTTTGATTTACAGCATTGGTTTTGTTAAATATGGAATAAAATGATGATTATGATGCTACCATATGGTGATTTATGATTGGTTCATTGATCTATGTATGGTTTAGTGGTTAATTCAGTGTTCCAGTTATTCATAGTGAAGTAGTGAGTGATTTGGGATTTCTACGTAGGTGTGATATAGAGAAAGCATGTATATATGAGGATTTGCTTAAGAAGAGTAGCATATACATTCTAATGTATGTCTGATAAGGTTTTGTAGAAGCAACACTATGTTTCTGTGATTATGAACAATATGGTTTGGTATAATAATGAATGGTTGTGCATTAATATGATCTGATTATGATGGTTTATGTTTGATATGGAATGGTTTGATCTAGATGCAATGGTTGATTGTAATTTAGTAATTGATTTTCTTAGTTTAGTGATTTAGTATTTGGTTTCATAATTGTTACTTGGTATTTGGCTTAATGACGGAAGTGGGCCCAGTATGAAAATACGACGAAAAGTAGCCTACAGGTTTGATGTTTTGATTCAATTGGATCCAGTATGAAATATTATGAAACGTGGTCCACCAGATGTGTTAAGGGTTGGAGCCTTCAATAAGGGAGTCAAATATTCCTTCTATTGGTAGCTCGTAAATTTTTACACGGGGTAAGTTCTCCCTTCTGGTAGGAGGATGTAAATGAGATCATGGGTTTGGAGCTCCCTTCTAGTCAGTGTTGGAGAACAAAAGAAGGTTTTATCCTTCTACATGTGGGTGCCTGTGTGCTAGTAAGAGTTCACGCCAGTACAAGCTTAAAAGATGTTTTCCTTTATAATAAAAGAATAAGACAGAGAGGATGACAACGATGGTTTTCTCCCACATTGGATTTCCACCTAAAATCTTGGTTTTCGTATATGTTGATATGTTTCTTCTATGTTGATGATCTATCTATTGCTTATAGTTTTTTCTTAATGAATGAATAATGCCATAATGATGCACTAGTTAAGGATGAAAATGTAATGAAATAAGTGATAAATTAGTTATCTAGATATACGTGGTTTGCATTTACCACAGTCCCATACATACTTTGGTTTCCTGAATATTAGTAGCATACAAAAATCAAAATATGAAATGAAAAGTTAAAGTGAGTTTAAAATAATGATTCACCCTCCCCCCCCCCAATATTTTTCCCAACATTTTCCACTGACTTGGGATCTTAGTTGCTCCCATGACAAATCAAGCTAGCAACTAAGACCCTTCAGTCACTCTCATGAACCTGCATCTGAGCGACTATATACTTTTTTACTTAGTTGTGTGTCAGCAACGTCGCGATCTAAGCCACTTTTTTAGAGCTATCACCTAGGCCTCTACAAAAAACTTAATAAAACTCTATGAAATGATAAATAACAAGGAGACTAGACCTCTAATGTAAAACTTGAACAGGGACCTAACCTGACCCATTATAACCATGAAAAAAAATTCATCAAATACATCATGAAGATGTGATATACAAGTCATAAATACACATTTGAACATAGCGCCTCACACTTATCTTACAATCATCAAGAAGGTCTAATTCCATCTCTCAATGGTTGCATTATCAACTATTAAGTCACATATTCATTAACCATTCATTTACCAATAAAAAATTGATGAGAGTCATAACTAAAGTTTGTCATAAAATGATGCTTATAACCATCATATAACCAAAATAATAACAATGATATAAATATCATTCAAGCCACAAAATAAAAAGCATAAATACTCATGAAAATATAATGGAAAAATATCTCTTATTAACATATGCAAAAGCCAACCAAGTCAGGGACTTCTACCTACCACCTGACCATAGATTTGGCTTAACCAAATCTTTCTTTTAGCCAATCACCCATGTACCATATTCCAAGCATGAATGTGGGACTCACAACAGAAACAATTAGGGCTTCCTCAGGCTTTACCATGTATCCCTCCATTACTAGTCAAGGGATTCCTAGGCTAGAAACCCTCATCTATACAACTAGGATTTAGTGTGTATTCCGCTATTACTAGTCAAGGGATTCCTAGGCCCAAAACCCTCATCTATACAACAAAGTTTTACCATGTATCCATCCATTACTAGTCAAGGGATTCCTAGGCCCAAAAAAATAAACATACACTACCAGAATTTACCACAACCCCACCAAATCCAGTTAAGGGATTGCTAGGCCTAAACAACCATGGATGCCTCTAGATTTCTTTACCAATACATTGAGGAATTTTCCTATCTCCATCGTCAAGCTTTAGCGTGTATCCCGTCATTGCCGGTCAATTTATTCCTAGGCCTTTGGGAATTTTCTTGAAACCACCTCACCCAGTTCTAAAACCATCCGTAAATCCAAATATAAACCAAATAAAATAACCCTATCACACCATGATTATCCAGAAATGGAAAGGAAAGGATGAAACCACTATCACACCTATAAAAACCCATGCTAATGATAAGAAGAAAATGAAATACACACATGCATGTACCATGTATGCCAAAACTAGTAAGGAAATCATACGTGCAACTCGATACATGTAAGTAATCATGTTTTAGCCACTTGATCCAACTCTTCCTTGCTTGATCTTTTCTCCCTTTTTGTTTTCTTGCCATTCCTTTGCCATTTTTTACTCCAATGCTAGAGTGCTCCAAGAATTCTTTAAGTGTACAAGAGTATGAGAGAGAGAGAGAGAGAGAGAGAGAGAGAGAGAATAGAGAGAGATCCAAAACTGAACTGGAAAAAGGTTGTGAACTGATCCTTAGAAGCCTTTTTATCATTGAGGCCTCTATTTTCTTCAATTTTCCTTTAATTTCCTCCTCACATGTATATTCTGACATTTCACCTTCCTTTTCTCCTAATTTCCTTTATTGTCATTAATAAAATCCCAATTAATGCCTCTTTTCCTTTTCAAATCCTTTGATCATTTCCTTTAGCCATAATAAATAAAATGAACATCCACTAGGATGTTTTGCCTAACATTTATCTTGGAATAAATGTCGCATGACCTTGGTCTTATTTTTCATTTATTAACTTTATTACATGAACTTTTAACCTAGGGTTGTTACAGAACCCTCCCCCTTAGGGGAACACCATTCTTGGTGTTCTTTAACAAATACAACCAACACGACGCCAAAAAACAAAACATACTACCTATGGAGCTTTATAAGTTGGCTCAATGCATTATTTATAGTGATCAACCTGAGAATGGTGTTCTTTAACAAATACAACCAACACGACGCCAAAAAACAAAACATACTACCTATGGAGCTTTATAAGTTGGCTCAATGCATTATTTATAGTGATCAACCTGTTGAAAATAAAACCAACATGACAAACATAACAACATGACACCCATATTGCTTATTATAGCTTTATAACATAGCTCATTGTGGTATTTACAATGAAAACCATACATAAATATGTACATATACCAAAACTCATTTTCCTTCACTGAAAAATAATCAAGGATACATAGCCCACATATGATCAGCCATCTCCCATGTAGCTCCATCAGGCCCAAAGTGCTTCCAATTCACTTTAATGTTCTCATTTGCTCAGTTCTGGAGCATGAGCATCTTTCGCTACAATATGCACTGAGGTTCCGGCTGGAATTCGCCTTCTAGATCTACCTATAATACAAACTAATCAATAACATGATCAACATCCTTTACATACCTTTTAAGCAATGAAACATGGAAAACATCATGGACTTTCATTATCAGAGGCAGTCGAAGTCTATAGGCCATAGGTCCAATCCTCTTAAGGATCTTGAAAGGGACGCAATACCGAGGTTCCAGCTTTGCACATGAGTCAATCCTCAAGGAGCTTTTCTTGGGCTTGATGTGTAAGTATACATGTTCCCCAACTTGAAGCTCCTAGAATTCCCTCTATTGGTCTGCATAACTCTTCTATCTATCCTGTGTTACGTATAGATTATGTTTGATAAACTACTTTTCCCATTTCATATCTGCCAACATGTTCAGTCAGATCAACACCCTATTCACCAGATCACTCTAGCTAATGGGAGTATTACAACTCTACCCATAAAGTGCCTCAAATAGAATCATCCTCGGTGACTCTTGATACCCACTGTTGTAAGCAAACTCAACTAGTGCAAGATATTCTTCCCACTTCCTCTGCTGATGCATAACATATATTCTCAACATGTCAGCCAAAATCCTATTGACCCTCTTTATCTGTCTATCTATCTGTGAATGTTAAGTTGTACAAGAAGGCCAACTCTATACCCAAACCTGCAAATAACTCTTTATAAAATAGAAGTGAAATTAACATCTCTTGCTGACACAATATTGTTCAGAACACCATGCAACCTCACTATCTCCCTAATAAAGACCTATGCTACATCACTAGCTGAATAGGTAGACTTCACTAGAATGAAGTGTTCTACCTTTATAAACATGTCAACCATAACCATAATAGAATCATGTTATCTATATGTCCTCAAAAAACCTGTAATGAAATCCATGGAAATTACCTTCCATTTGCACTCTCAAATTGGAATTGGTTATAGTAGACCACCAAGATGCCTACACTATGCCTTTACCTATCAAAAATCCAAACATCTAGCCACAAACTCTGCCACTTTCTTCTTCAAATTAGATAAATAGTATAACTTCTTCACAACTTTCAATGTCTTATGGTATCTCGGGTGACCTGAATATTCCTTAGCATGAAATTCCCTCAAGATAAGCTTCTTAAGCTCACTGTTTTCCAACACATAGATCCTGCCCCTAAATCTAACCAAACCATCCGTTGTGAGATGATAATCCACATCCTAATCATTTGTACCCTATTTCTATAACCTATTCTTGTGCTTCTTATACCTTCCATCCTATTTTCTTGCTTATAAGATTTCATCCTGGCCAACCATCTAGCTTTCTTGGCATTCAGATTTGGTTTTTCAAATAGGTATCTATATCCGCTATTGTCGCTCATCAATACAAACCTCCTGCTAAGAAGATAGTGTCTCCACATCATTAATGCATGGATGATCGCCACCAACTCAAGATCATGCGTCACATAATTCTAGTCATGCTCATTTAGATTACATGACTAGTAGCATACTACTCGTCCCTCTTGCATCAAGACTCCACCAAGTCCTCTCTTGCAAGCATATTTACACATGACAAACTCTTTATCCAGATCTACAATCTTGAGAATTGGAGAATTTGTCAACAACTACTTCAATTGCTCAAAACTTGCTACACATTCCTCTGTCCATTCAGATTTATTTTCTTTCCTTTGCAATGATGTAATAAGATAGACAGTATGTGAGAATATCTTTATGAACCTCCTATAATTACCTGCTAACCCCATGAATGATCTTACCTCATCCACATTTGTAGGAGCTTCCCATTCCATATGATTTTTATCTTTTCCACATCCATTGGTATGCCTTCCTTGGAAACCACATGCCCTAGGTAATGTACCTATTTATGAAATAAACTGCATTTACTAAGCTTGGAATACAACTGATGCTCTCTTAGCAATCTTAATACTGTGGTTACGCGTTCGACATTCTCTTCCTCATTCTTAGAATATATCAATATATCATCAATTAATACAATAAAATACTTGTCTAGATAAGGATGCAACACATCAAGCACATGAAAGTAGTTAGATCATTGATCAAACCAAGGGGAGCTACAAAAAACTCATACTGCCCATACCTGGTCTAAAAATCAATGTTGTAGACTTCGTCTTCTTTGATGCATACATGATGGTATCCTAATCTCAAATTAATATTTGAGAACAATGTTGATCCATTCAATTGGTCAAATAAGTCATAAATCCTCGAAAATGGATACATGTTCTTAATCGTCACCTTTTTTAACTACTTGTAATCAATGCATATCCTGAGAGTACCATCCTTTTTCTTCACAAATAATATTGGTGCACCCCATAATGATACACTTGATGTAATGTATCCTTTGTAAATAATTTGCTTCAACTCTAGCTTCAATTCCACTAATTTTGGAGTGCTCGTCCTGTACGGTGCCTTTGATGCTTGTGTTGCTCCTGGTACAAACTCAATAGAAATTCCACTTCCTTGTGAGATGGAAACTCTGAAATCTTTGCTGGGAACACATCTTGAAATTGTTGTAATATAGGATACTTCTTCAAGACTTTTTCATCCTCAATACCTTTACCTATATCACTGGAAATATATATTTCGAATATCACACACCCTTTCCTATGACTACGCTTCACCTGCATATCTATAACCATTCTAATTGACGTTTCCTTCTTCTTTGTATAAATTCCTTCTAGATTCAAACTGCTAATTGTAATTTACTAAAATAATAGAGTTGAATATACTCTACTCATAAGTGGAAAAAATTAAATGATCGTGAAATCACGAAGAATACAAGAGAAAGAATTCAATCAACACAATAAAGAATGATTTCCTATGGAAATGCACAACTAAAAACCCCTTCTATCTATATAATTCATTAGTCATAAAATATGAGAATATTACAATGCTCTGCTCAAGCCCCAGAAATCTCTACACCATCTCTATCCATATCACTACTTCCTAGACAAGCATAGGCCAATACTTAACCAAATTTTGGTTTGCCCAAGTCCCTCTTTCGTTTCCATGTTTCCTTGGTAATTAGCCCCCTATTAATTAGGGGAATTCCTCAATATGAAATGAGAAATACACATAGGTCATCCTCTAACGACATGGACCACTTCTACGATTCAGATGATTATAAAATTGATATTACATTGTCCCTGAACTCCAATATCAACTGGGTAACTCTCATATATGACATGCATGATTTATTTATATTAGTTAATTGGTTGATCATTGCAGGAAGCACCACACTACTAGGCCTCCCACTAGTTCCTCCAATAGTTGGAACTATTTTAAATGACTTTACTTCAGTTAAGTTGAATTAATTAATTACAATTCAAAATAAACTCAACCATGGATACTATAATGTAGGAGACACTCTACATGACTCAAGTTAGACCCTCAACTTGAATTAACTGAGCCAACTAAGTCAAATTAACTTATTTAACTAATATAAGTTGTCATGTGATATGGAATTACAAATTTATTCCTAATTTAATTCAAGGACAACATTAAATTAGGATTTTTTGTTGCATTTTCAACACTCCCTCTCAACAAGAAAGGGATTATCTACTACCCTGATCTTGCCTCTATGAAACTCAAATTTTTATCTTGGCAATGCGTTTGTCAAAATATATGCATCCCGTTCCTCTATAGGAATATACTCCAACAACATGATTCTCCTCTACACACAATCTCATAGATGGTGATGCCAGATGTTGATATGTTTGGACTAATTATGAAAAAATGGATTCTCAGAGAGTTTTAAACAACTATGATTGTCTCAGTAAGTCACTGTAGGATCCATCTGCTGACCAAATAACCCAACAAGGATATTCCTCATCCAGATAGTCTTACAAGCTACTTGACCAACAGCCATGTACTCGGCTTTTGTTGAAATGAGTGCAACTGATCATTGCTTCCTAATGTACCAAGAAATTGTTATTTTCCCAATATTGAAGATTCCCCCTGATATTATCTTCATGTTGGATGAAATCCCTTCCCAATCTACATTTGTGAAGCCTTACAAATTCACTCCCTCTGTCTGTTTGTACCAAATACCAAACTTAGTGGTGCCTCTGAGGTATCTCAACACATGTTTACTTTCCTTTTGTCATGCGGAAAGAGTTAATCTTGCGGACAAAACCAATCTCCCTAGAAGCCTAAGACTTTCTAGTGACAAACAAGACAATTAAGAGCAATCCTTCTCTAAACATGCATTTATCACACAAGAAATCAAGTGTTTTAGATCCTACCTATAGTCCAACGTGTTGAAAAGTGTGCAACAAGAAATGCTTGTTGAGAACGCAACAAGATGATGGAGCTTAGTGGAAAGGAGTCGCCTTCACTAAGTGGGCCCGCAGGCTAATTTTGGCACAAGTCTATTTTTAGACATATGGATCATGTCTATGGATTGCAGGTTGCTGTTTATGGATGATTGATCAAGTTGGGAAAAATATATGGACTTCTATTTTTAGACCACAATGGAGTGACACCACAGCGGAGTGACTGCTCAGTCTAAATATAGAATAGTCAAATATTATTAGCTCATAATAATATTTAGACCATAAACTTTGTCTTATTCTCTTGGAGCACTTCAGGATGAGCTACGGAGGTGGTACATGCAGATCCCAGAAGGAAATACGTGGTTACCTATGGGATGACTAATATTGCATGCAGGACTTCAGTTAGAACTCAAGTGAGTTGAGTTTAGTGGACTGAAGGTGCAGTTGATGGAGTTGTGTTCAGTTTAGCTTTGTTAAACTGGTTGTATTTAGTCTAACTGGTGAATAGACTAGAGATGAGTTAGGTGAATTAGTTATTAATTAATTCACAAGTTATTAACTCATAATACAACTAATGAATACATCAGTTAACTCAGTTGCATGTCAGTGCATGTTCAGTTTAGCAGGGACAGGTGTTAGAGAATCAGATTGCTATCAGTTGTGACTATAGTGGTGCACCAGATCTTGCACAAATCAGGGGATTGAGTATGCCAATGAGTTTGCCACATTGTAGCTTGTTCTCATGTGATTTAGCCAAGGAAAGACGTGGCTGCCTTGGAATTATCCTCAGTTTTCTTGGCAAGGTATTGAGCAGTGGAGGGCAGGCAACCACGAAGGAGATTTAGCCAAGTGATGATTTCAGATCGAGGTGTAATATAGGATGTGTTAACAGGTGGAGCTGGTACTGGATTTGCTTGTGATAAGCATTGTACTTTCTAATGTTACATGACTCAATCATTAATATACAGATAGTTGGGGTTTTTAGCGAGATGCTTTCCCCGGGATACATACTGTGTTAATGTGTGAATGCTCTTGATGTTTTAATGTTATTGATGCTGCTATATTGATGATCAACGTAGAGGAGCTTATGTATTGTGTATGTTTTCCGCAATAGTACATGATCAGGATAATCTCTGTTGAATATGTGTTAAATTATTCAAAAATTCTACATGGTATCAGAGCTGTTGATCATCTGATCTACTATTCAGGAAGTGTTTACATTCTATTTCTTCAGGCAGAGTCTGTAATCGGGCCAGGTAGCCTCTGGATTCATCCTTCTTTTGAAGGTGAGATATCTGGTGAATGCCCATACAGTCGGTCTTTGTACAAGAAATATTGTGTTCTCACGAATCTTAGATCCGAGGTGGTTGAGTTGGTTGCTGGTGGAATTCGAATTTGCAGCAGTATTTTCTTGGTGACAACGCAACAATGTCTTT
>APFE030290213.1:199112-248398 GCA_000404065.3 Pinus taeda
TACTTTTCTTTTTCAATGAATTCCCTAGCTAAGAGAGTTGGAGAATGCAAACTTTTGATAAAAGCAACTTTCTTAACAGACAATCAAAGAAACAATCTCTTTATCTTTTCCAAGCATACAGCACATGACCACTCATTACTTGCACGAAAAATTCCTTTTTTCTTTCAAAAACTTCAAACGCTACTTAAAACAAACTTTGCAAAGGAGATGTTTTTGTATTTTTCCTATTTAACAAAGCATATAAAACTATTTTAACAAAAGCAATTTCAAAATTTATAAAAATCTATGAAAACTCACTCAAAAGCAAATCAATAGGAAATTTACCTAAAAGCAAATCGAAAGAGGTAAAAGCCTACTAAGATGATTCCAGGTTGTTTTACTCTGTAACAATCAAACCAAGGACCAGTTCATGCAGAATCATAAACCAGTCAAAAAAAAAAATCAATCTCTTTTGTTCTTTTCTTAAGAATGAAATTCACAACTTCAATCAACAAGCTACTTCGAAATTCTGTAAAGAGACAACATAAAGGAAGGTTGCTCACACAGGTAGACTTTATGACAGGTCCGACTCCTAAGAAGAATGACAAAACCAGAGAGATCCAAGGTTTCACAACTTCTAAAGTCAAATTCACTACAGGACCAATGCAAAAATCAAACCCTAAGGCTAGAACTTCTATGAATTTCACTAAAACTCTTGATGCTAACGAAACAAGTTCAGGTGAAGATCTCTGACAGATAACCAGTGGATCTGGGCAGTAAAAACTAATGAAAGATAAAATCTAAGGGGAAAAAGGGAAAAAATGGAAATTTCTCAATTTTTGACAGGGTACGCAGGCAGCCTGTTTGCACAGGTGCGTGCATGCTCTGTGTACAAAGTTGCAGTGCATACATGTACGCACTGTGCTCAACTCAGAGGGTGCATACTACTGGAAAAACTAAGAAAAATTAAAATCTAACTTAACTCTAAGCTAGCCCACCCAAATACACATTCAAACAGCCAAAAACCAAAAAAGAAATGACTCTTTTCAGATCAAAGTGTCACTCAAAGGAAAAATCATTCACATCAATGGAGTCCCCAGCAGAGCCGCCAATTTGTCATGCGGAAAGAGTTAATCTTGCAGACAAAAACAACCTCCCTAGAAGCCTAAGACTTTATAGTGACAAACAAGACAATTAAGAGCAATCCTTCTCTAAACATGCATTTACCACACAAGAAATCAAGTGTTTAGATCCTACCTGTAGTCCAACACTGTTGTAGTAGTCTAGCCTCATTGATCCGGATGAGCTCCTCGTTCACTTCGAAACCTTCATTCACTAACAATCAAACGATTAAATAGCATAGCACCTGAATATCCCATAAAATAAAACATATTCAACATATAGACCAAGGAGTATATGAAACAACTCATTAATAACAAAATGTTGAGAAGAATGGACTTATTTGTATTAATAGGAAACAAAAGAAACCATTACAACCTGAGCCTTGGTGTTGTGCAAGTTCCTCCTAGGGTCCAGCAAGAGTTTTCCTTTACTTGATAAGCTCACCCACTTCCAAATGAAACAAGAAAGGATGGTAATCTCTCCTCACAAGCTTCTACAAGGAAGTCCTAATTCCAGCAGCATCTACCCTTTGGAATGTTCAGCTTTCAACCTCCCCTCTTTTGGCCCAATGCCTGTATTTATAGTGTTCTAGAGGAAGTTATTCAGTTCCAACATCAATGGGATACTCCCTCTTTTGGATGGGGTAGCTCCTCTCTTGATGAGATAAGTTCCTCTATCATAGGGATGCATGAACCATCTAGAGGCGCTCAATACACGTCAAACAATCTTCTAGAATGCTCTAGAAATGACCACAAGTAACCTTTTTAAGATGAAACTTGCGCCTTTTGACCTTTACAGGGGTATGCACCCATCCCTTGACATACAGAGCATACAAGTACGCAGGTATAATGAACTTGGAGTGCGTACACGTAGGTAAGGCAGAGAGAACCTGCGTACCCAGAGATAAACATGTTTTTTAATGACTTTCTCTCTTTCTTGAAGTTTGACATGGAGCGCAGAGGTATAAGGCTTACCAAGGAGGATAGTATGACTATTGATGGAGCCATACTAACTGCAAATAGTCATCGTGACAAATTTCAGTGAAACACCTTCCAATAGATTTTGGTTGGCTTAACCATTGGTTGACTAAGTTGGTTAGCTACAAAACATATGTTCAATCATGTGTTCATCAAATACATAAGTGAACCCACATGTTGCCTATAAATAGTAGCCTCCACTACTTCACCTGGAGTAGCATATTTATGCCTTCAATTCCCTGCTAAAGGAGTCTCCAGGGGTTTTCTGCTCTCCATGTGACGGTCTTTAAAAAATCATTGTTAAGTGTATATATTGATGGTCGTTTACGGTTGATCACCAAAGCCATTTTAAATGACACTTTTGGTGAGGGTCATTAAAGGCTCATCACTAATTCTCTCTTTGGTGACACTTTTGGTGAGGGTCGTTAAAGTACCATCACTAATTCTCTCTTTGGTGACACTTCTAGTGACGATCTTTTATTGACCCTCACCAATGCTCTTTTTGGTTACTTTTGGTGATGGTAAAAAAATGTTCATCATCATTGATCATTCCAATGAGTTTTTGATGATGCTTCATGCATATGAAGGACCTTTAAGGTTTGTTACCAATGTCACATATGGTTATGGTCTTTAAAATAACGTTGTTGTAAGTGTATATAGTGATGGTCCTTTAAGGTTTGTCACCAAAGCCATTTTCAATGATACTTTTGGTGAGGGTCGTTAAAGGTCTGTCACTAATTCTCTCTTTGGTGACACTTTTGGTGAGGATCATTAAAGGACCATCACTAATTCTCTCTTTGGTGACACTTCTGGTGACAATATTTTATTGACCCTCGCCAATGCTCTTTTTGGTTAATTTTGGTGATGGTCAAAAAATGATCATCATCATTGATCATTCCAATGAGTTTTTGATGATGTTATGTACCTGTTACTATATTTTTTGTCAAAAGATAATGATTTAAGACCATTGTTTTGGAGTCTTTCTCACAATGTGTCCATGTTCATAGTGGTTATAGTCAGTCAATTTTTTAAGAAGTAATTAGTGTTTATAATTTGCCTCAAGTCATAAGAATATAGTTTTCCTATGAGTCAACACATGATTCATCTCTATTAGGTTTATTATCTAGCCAATTTCCTTTAAATAAAGTTCCACTAGTGTGTAGGAACTATATTATTTAATACGTAATCAAGCTCTGTCAATTCTATTAATGAGAGAGACCTAGCACTCCTCAACACTCATGGCACATCTTAACATGCTTTGGAACAATACACTAACATTCCTTGGCACCTCGCATGTATTGGAACATCTTTGTACTTGGAACATATTTGTACCTAGAACATCTTGCCATGAGTAGGACACCCAAGCACATGTTGGCATGCCCTAGCATAGCATAGAAATACCCTATCATGTGTTGGCATGTTGTGTAGTCCCTAGAATTCCTTGGAACACCTTGGCATAATATCACATTGACAAACATTAGGACCTGGCACACATTAGCACTTGGCATGTATTGGAACATATTATTAGTGTTCTTAGCATGCCCCTTTTGAAAAATATAAAGTTCCAACTTATTAACCCTCTTATGTGTTCATTTCCTTACATTTTAGCTTTGTTATTCCTTTTGTTTCCTTGAAACTCCTTGATGCATATTGGCATACTCTTGCACCCTGCACATCCTAGCATGTCTTAGCACTTGGCATGCCTTGACACTATTTATCACATGCTAGCACACCCCAGAACTACTTAGCACACTTTAGAACTTTTTTACATGCCATGAAATTCCCTTTCATGCCTTACCTATGCTTAGCATACCTTGTCACTCCCTCCTTGGTATGCTAGCTAGCACTCATTGACACTCCCCGACACACCCTCATATTCATTCACTTCCATGCATTTTGACCTACTGCTCCCTTGTGTTTTCATAGCACTCCCTAACACTCCTAAGCATGCATTGGCACTCTCTAGCACATCTTAGCAATCTTTGATATGCTTTTCCACTTCATAACATGCATCACACTCCCTGATGCACATTGACACTTGGCACGTGTTGGCACTTGTCAAGTCTTAGCATGTTTGGCATGCGTTGAGATGACTTGGTATGCTTTGGCATGGTTAATATTAAAGTTATTTGAGATCAATTATTGGAAACTAGATGAGAATAAATAGAGGAATATTTGGCACTTGGAATGCATTGACACTTGGCACTTGGAACTTGGTACCTAGTTTTGATGTGTGTAGCATGCCCCTCATGGAAAAGGTAAATTTATGACTTATTAACCCTATTATGTGCTCATTTCCTTGTAGTTTAAATTGTTCCTCCCTTTTGTTGCCTTGACAGTCCCTGGAATGCATTGTCACACCCTTGTACATCTTGGCATGCCTTAGCACTTGGCCCATCTTAGCTTGTTTGACATGTCTTCATACTATCTAGAACATGTTAGCATGCCCTAGCATTCCCTAGCACACCTTGGAAGTCATGACCTCACAAATAGCATTACATTTTTCCATGACTTGGGAAACTTACATTCATTAGAACACCTTGGCACTCCCTAGTTGTGATGCCCTCTCTTATCCTCCACAATGTCCCAGGCTAATGAGGAGATCGACAGAGGAGACCAATCTTTTAGTTGGGTAGCTATCCCTACCAAACCATAAGGGCTCTCTTCATGAAATCACAACCAATAGATTACTGGAATGTAAAGGATTTTAGGCTATATAGCTAGGCTCAGGTGGGTTTTGGAAAATTTAGTGTTTTGTTGCTAGATAAGGGCGAAAAACCAGGTAGCTAGATCAGAGGATCAAAAGGTTACAACAACAAAGATATAAAGGAGCAAGGTAGAATTACTTTTGTGATGGATCTTAGTGTTTTTAGGTGTAGTGTAGTGTTTAGAAGAAGCAAAAGTTCTTAATGAGTGTGAAACATGAATTCATTAACCAAGAAAGAATCTAACACATAATGATTTTTCCATCAAAACAGAACTTTATGCAAAGAATTTGGTTTATAAACTATAAGGAAAACCATTGAAGAATTGATGAATGGAAAGAGAAGATGAATATCATTCATATAAAGCTATAACATAGAAAAACAACATCACAAACTTACTGCACATGAATTCCTAGAGAATAGCTGCAAATTGTGTCCTTTGATTTCCAAAAAATGTCCAAGTACGAGCTACAATAGTTCTCTCCTATGAAATCCAAACCGTTATATCACTGCAAAATTGATACATAAATACCAAAACAACCTCTCCCCACTCTCAGGGGTCAAATCCATGACTCTGGCAACCATTCCATGAGGTGTTCTAACCAAACCCTAATGTCTAGGGAAGTTAAAAACAATTTCTACAATTAACTTTGACTCCAAACTCTCTCATAAATGAGGTCAAATTTACATCAAAATAGCTTACAAAGACTAACTACCCATTATTTTCATTTAATTTTACCCCTTACATTCATCTACTTCACCCTTCTTAATTTTACCAAAGTCAAACTAGGAATTACAAAAAATTACACAGTGAACAGGTTACAAAAATATCAGAAATTTCTAGGTGCACAACGAGCTATTGACGACCATTTTTGAGTGCCTTTCTGAAGTCAAAATCCAGATCTGAGTCTTGTTCTAGAAATCTATGAGAGTGTATATGTCTTTAGAGTATCTGTGCACTCAAAAGGACCCATTTCTAGCTGAGATATGGCCATTCTCCCAAGGTGTCTCCAGGTTTGCAGCAAAATGGAAAAAGAGGGGCATAAAGGTGATTTTTAGCCTCTTTTTTGCAAATTTCTCAAAACCTGAGCCCCAGATCAGGAAAGTGGGAAACTGAATTTTGAGAGGAGGTCATACAATTTCCAAAAATACTAGTTTTCCATTATTTGGATCCCTGGGGAAGAAGCATAGCATGAGCTCGTTGCGCTCCTAGATAGAAAATTGCCAAGAAATTGCAAGTTTGCACCAAAACACAAACTTTTCTCCAAATCCTCCCAAAATTTGTCTAGATACGCCTGACGAGGTATGTTATGAAATCATTGATGCATTAGCAATAAAATCTAACTTACCCTTCTCCTCTTGGCTGATTAGGGTTTCCTTGAGTTTTTCCTTGAATTGCTTGATTTTGACCTTGGCAAGCAAATTCCTTGTGTAATAATGGATGACCATTTTATTTTGCAAATTATTATCCCTGTTGGCCTTTTCAAAGAGCTTCTCAAGGTGGAAATTGACTTTGTCAAACCAAAAATCCCTGTCCTCATTTATTTCCATGGCAATCCTATCTTCAAAGGTCAATTCTTCCATTGGTGGCTTTTGTTCTCTTTCCCTCTGAAGTGCCTTCCTAAGACCCATTGTCCTTGGTCTCTTCCTTGCCACATGTCCTTCATGCTGCTCTGTTTCCTCATGCTCCACCACTTCCTTGCCTTTCATCTTTTGCTTCTTGGCTTTGAATTGCCCTTTCTCCATGACTAGTTGTTTCTCCTTAAGTTAACTATTTTCTTGCTCAAGGAATGAAATGATGAATTTGGCCGTTTCCAAATTTTGCTTGAGCTCCATGATCTGATAATCCTTCTCTTTGATGAATTGTTGTAAGGTTTGATGCTCATCATGTGCCTCCAATTCAACTAGGTCAAATTCATGCTCAATTGGCTCCTCATCATGCAAAGAAGCCTCATGATGTGATGGCGATCCTTGTTTTGCTGATGTAGTAGGCTTGGCCCCTTCCTCAATTTGAGGAGAAAACACAAGCCTTCTACCTCTCTGATATGTCTTGGTCACCTAAGGCCTTGGTTCCTTGGAAACCTCATCATGTTTTCTTAATGACCCCACCTCCATGGGATGTACTAAAATGATTTGGTGCTGGCTTGGTGAAGTGGTTATATGTGTTTTCAAGGTTGCCTCAATGAAGGTGTCCAATGTCATGTTCTTCTCTGTCAACGGGTGGAGTATTATAACCTTTATCAATCTATGGTGAAAGATGTTGGGATAATTCACTTTTCCTTTCAATTTCACCCTTTCAGACATTTTGGTTAGGCTCCTATACAAGTAGCTGGACAAATTTAGAGACTTAGCAGTTGTAAAGTGCATGAACAGTCTTATGTGGTATTGATATAGCCTAGAAAATCTGCCCTCACATGTGAAGAACTTCATGACAACCTTCAACAATGGTGCATATCTCTCCAACAAGTATCTGAATGGGAAAACATGTGAGTGAGCTCCTTTGTATTGTGATTTCAAGTAGGGTTTGTACTCTTCTAGGTCTAGGTTCATGCCTTTGAACCAGTTTTCACCATGGTTTGGTATGCCTTTATCTTGAGAGATGGAATCCACTGAAAGTAGAGGTATAACGAGGCATTTCTAATATAGTGATGCCTGTAGCTTGATTTTGAGGAAATAAAATATTGCCTGAAGTGAACCCATAATTTCCAAGGTTATGTGTGAAGACCAATTCCTCTCTCAAGTCCATTACCACAATTCAACAATGATTTTTAATGTTCACCTTCAATCAAATTCTTACATACTTTTCCCTCAAGACCACATATTCGGGGAGATATCCATTCACTTTTATAGGCAAATCTCTGCAAAATCAGTTTCAGTAGAGAGTCTTGACAAGTTGGAAAATGATATTGGGGAGACTTTATGCTTTCTTGAAAAGTACTTTATTCCTTCATTCTTCGATATAATGTTTCATTTGAATGTACATTTGGTATGTGAGCTTTGATATTGTGATCTGGTTGCATATAGATGGATGTACCCCTTTGAGAGGTACGTGAAACTTTACTTTTTATCAAGCACAACAACAAGATGATTTTTTTTGAAATCTTTTGACATTACTTAATTCTCTTTTGTTTGTTTTGTAGGAATATAAAAGTATATAAGGGCTATGTTAAGAAAAAAAATAGGTCTCAAGGATGCATTGCTAAAAGCTATATTATGGAGGAATCAATAAAGTTTTGTGGAGGATACTTGAAATGTATGGAAGCTATCGGATCCACACATGGTCGAAATGAAGTGTGGGATGGGGAAGTTGAAGAAGTTATCCTTGATGGAAAGCCATTATCTGCTCCAATTCCTTCAGAACTGGATGACATTATTTGGGAATAAGCCCATAGGTGGTTTCTATTTCACACAAATGAAGTTGATCCATGGATAGAGTAAGTAACATATTTGGCCTGTAATTTTTTGTCTGTCTGTTTATGGTTTAACAAAACATAGATCCATGGATAGATTAATATATTTTACCTTTAAAAATATGTTATTCATATTTTATCAAAACACCTTAACCACCATATCTATTGTCCATAATTATTGAATTATGATGCATAGAATGGAGATTTCCAACTCAATTACCCGAATGAAAAAAGATGAAGCTCTATTGCAGAAACTACACACCCATAATTCTACTAGTTGGTTAAAACAACAGGTAACGATATTATTTATATTATAAGTGTACTTAAAAATCAGTATATGGGAATATTGTCATGTAGGAAATTAAATATTTTTTTCATAGGTTGAATGTATGAATTCTAACTACATTAAAAAAATATAAAACTATACAAGTGGAAGGAGATGGAAAGGTGTCTAGTACACTTAAATGGCTAGCACATGGCTCCAGGATATCCGTGATTAAGTACAAAGGATTCCTAATCAATGGTTATATATTCCATACAGAAAGCATAGAGAATGAGAGAACCACCCAAAATAGTGGTGTGTGTATGGAAGCTCAAACAATGATGAGGTCAAGTTCTAAAGATGCAAACCCTCTACTTCAAAACACAATATTTTATGGAGTGGTAGAAGAAATAATTACATTGGACTATTTTGGTATGGAGTACACATTGTCCAAATGTAATTGGATTGGTGTATACAATAAGAGAGGGATCAAAACTAATGATTTGGGTTTTACAATAGTGAATATGAAGAAATTCTTAAGTCAAAATCATTGGCAAGATGATCCATTTATTCTAGCATCGCAAGCTAAACAAATATTCTATGTACAAGATCCAATTGAGACTTACTGGTATATAGTGTTAACATGTCCTCCAAAAGGATTGAGAAATAATGCATCATATGAACCCAAGTATGCAGATTTGTCACAGGTTGTATACTTTCAAGAAACAAAATGTGTAAGTGAAGAACAATGTATCAATGATTTTGATGTCAATATTGATGTGAACATGGATTATGTCCATTCAGATTGTGAAGGAATATGGTTGAATATTAAGAAATAAAAGATATTGATGCAGGAGCATCGAAACTAGCCAGCAATGTGGAAAATTGTCCACATGTTGTGGCCTGATGGGATGAAATTCATTGTTGTGTGTTAAAATCCAGTTTATTAAGGAGGTCGATTTTAGAAATAATTAGTTAATTATTGTAATGAGTGTGTCTATGATTTATTATAACAGGTGTGGGTGAGCGCTAATGGATAGGAGTTTTATTTGCTATAATTTTTAAATTCAGAAGAATTATGTATCGATTAGTTAGTAGATTAAAAATGAGACTGTTGTAATAAAGAGGAGAAGAGATCTTCTTCAAAAAGGGGGGTCTTTCTTTCTCCGTGCAATCTGGAATTTTTGTTGGACAATAATCATTTTGAATGCAGTCAAACAGCAATGTAAGTTGTGAGCATTTCCTTCTAATTGGATTCCATTCAGCTTTGCGGTTCAAAAAATAGTGATTTCTATTTTTTTATCTGTTGAGCCAATTCCATGCGAGATCCTCGCATCTCGTTGTATGTGTAATTGTACTCGGTGTAGCAACTTCTTGCGAAAATTGCAAACTTTATATGAAGACACGTTCATGGTTTGGTCGTTGAAAGGCCAGTGATATGGCTGCGTGATCTTCTTCCCTCAGCGTTGTACCAAGAACAGATTACGAAAATCTTACGAGGAATAGTCGTATCATTCCAAAGCACGGCGTTGGCTACAATCTCTCCATAATTTAGGCACATCCAGGTTCCTGCACCAAATTTTGTTTCAACTCTGCCATGGGGAATCCAGTCTTGAATTGAATCGGTGAGGAAGTCTGGATTTGCGGCAACAATCAAGGGGAAGATAAATCATGTTAATTGTAACGGTTCGATGTAATCGACATCAGAGCGGAAGTAATGGCGTGTTCCATCCGATCACAATAAAACCGAAAGTTAGATTTTATTCCGTTTTAAATGGAGGCAGTTCCAAATTTATGGCATCGGTGATGCAACTGCTACAAGTGATACGTAACATGTCACTGCAAAAAAAGGAGCATGGATTGCTCAGCCTTGGTAAAAAATACAAGTATGCAGAGCTCTTATGTGTTAAAAAACTTTTCCCCGGTGGGCGTGGATGTATAGAAAAGAAAGGCGTGTTAGCGCAGACAAATAAAAGGGGAACTAAATTGTTGTTTGTGAATTGCTATATATGATCACCATATGTATGCGCACTTGTTTTTCTCATTAAACAATGGTTTTTCACTGTGTATGATTTTAAAAGAACTGTAAGGCTATGCCTATATGCATAAACCGAGTTTAGTTCCGTTCCTGTGGTTTTTCTTTTTAGTTTGACACTAGATTGCTCTTTCGGTATTTTGATATTTTAGAAGAAGCACGATTTAATTGTAGACTATACTGTCAGCTACTTGTTAACGAAACAGAGAAGAGTGCGATCGGAGTTCAGGGTCATCAATTTTTGGTATCAGAGCCAGTTACAGGTGTTGCAGCAAAGATGCTGCCAAGGCAAGGAATTGGAAGAGGAAGACCAGAAACAAATGCAGTCCTGATAGAAGAAGTGTGGAGACTGCGTGAACGAATGGAGACAATGGAAACAGCTCAGAGAAGAGCACCTGATGAGAGAACTGAGAGTTCTTCAGAAGAATCTGATGAAGAGGTGGAAGCAGGAGAAGAAAACGAAACTGCCAAAGTCCTCAAGATGCTGACAAAAGTTGGAAGCAAACCCAAGATAGAAATTCCTATGTATGAAGGGAGTTTGAATGCAGAGGAGCTCATGGATTGGATCAGATCCATAGATCAATATTTCGATTATGAAGAGGTTGAGGAGAATAAGAGGGTGAAGTTTGTAGTCACTAGACTGAAGGGCCATGTAGCCATCTGGTGGGACGAGTTACAGACATCAAGAATGAGAACGGGGAAATGTAAGATCAAGCAGTGGGATAAAATGGTAAGCAAACTGAAAGCCAAGTTTTTGCCTAAAGACTATCATTTGAATCTTTTTAAGCAGATGCAAAATCTGAAGCAAAAAGGAATGTCTGTTAAAGAATATACTGAAGAATTTTACAGGTTAAGCATTAGAACAGGGCATGTAGAAGATGATTTGGAGAAAGTAGCCAGATATGTTAATGGGCTAAGGTATGAGATCCAAGATGAGATTAGCCTGTTAAGTTTGAAAACTGTTGAGGATGCCTATTAAGCAAGTTTGAAAGCAGAGGAGAAAATATTACGGAAACAGAGTTAAAGAAACACAGGAAAGAGCCCAGCAAGAGGTAGAGGATCAGCCAGATCCAGAGGAACACAGCATCAGTTTGAAGCAGGAAGTCCCAGCAGCAGATCACCACAGATGGGTGAATCTAGTAGAGGGAGATTCGCGCCTAGAGGAAGAGGGTGAGGAAGATATGTTAGGTGTTATACCTATGGAGAATGGGGACATATGTCGCAGGACTGTCCTCATAACAAATCAGCAAGCCAGAGGGGTGCAAATGTGGCTGAGGCAAAGCCGGAACCACCTTGACTTGTAGAGAAGGAAGAACCACCAGAGGAAGGTGAATCATTTCTGCTTAGAAGAACTTTGCTAAGATCAGAAAAGGAGATTGGAGAACCTGCGCAAAGAAAGAATTTGTTCAGGACTACATGCAAATCAAAGGGTAAGTGTTGTAAGGTGATAATTGATACCAGGAGTACTGACAATCTTGTGTCTACAGAGATGGTGGAAAAACTTGGATTAACAAGGAAAGCGCATCCTGCACCTTACAAAGTATCTTGGCTTCAGAATGGTCATCAAGTCATCATGACAGAACAATGTAATGTGGAAATGCATATTGGCACATACAGAGATGTGATTTTATGTGACATAATGCCCATGGATGTATGTCACCTGTTATTGGGGAGACCATGGCAATTTGACCGAAAGGCGATTCATGATGGAAGAAGAAATACATACACCATAGAAAAGGATGGAGTTAAGCATACGTTGCTGCCAGTGAAGAATGATGCTGATAAAGAGCTACCTGAAAATATATTATGCTGATCAGTGGCAAAGAATTTCTACAAGAGGTGGATAAAAGCGAAGAGATGCATTTCGCTATCGTGGGAAGGCCAAAGGTAATTTTAACCTCCACAAATTTAAATGATTTGCCTGAAGAAATTCAATCTGTGTTAAATAGTTACATGGATATCATTGTGGATGAATTGCTGAATGAATTACCACCGGTTAGAAGTATAAGTCACCATATCGACTTAATACCAGGAACAAGTCTACCTAATAAAGCTGCATATAGATTAACTCCTCAGGAAAACGCAAAATTTGCAAGATAGGTTCAAGAGCTGATGGACAAGGGGCGGATTCGAGAAACTCTGAGTCTGTGTGCTGTTCCAATGGTGCTTAGTCCAAAAAAGGGAGGAGAATGGCGCATGTGCACCGATTCCAGAGCTATCAACAAGATAACAATCAGGTATAGATTTCCTTTGCCCAGGATGGATGATTTAATGGATTGTTTAAGTGGATCCAGGTACTTTAATAAGATAGATCTGAAAAGCGGGTATCATCAGATCAGAATTCGGGAAGGCGATGAGTGGAAAACAACTTTCAAAACCAACAGTGGACTGTATGAGTGGTTAGTGATGCCTTTTGGGCTCACTAATGCGCCCAGCACATTCATGAGACTAATGAATGAGGTTTTGAAAGAATATACAGGTAAATTTGTTGTTGTTTACCTTGATGACATTCTAGTTTTCAGCAAAAGTAAAGAGGAACATTTGGAACACTTGAAGTTAGTTTTGAAAACCCTGCAAAAAGAGAAACTACTAATCAATCTGAAGAAATGTAGTTTCATGAAAGAGGAGCTGGTATATTTGGGATTTGTGATTTCCAGAGATGGTTTGAAAATGGATCCGGAGAAGGTACAAGCAATCAGAAACTAGCCTACTCCCAGGAGTGTATTCGAGGTAAGAAGTTTCCATGGACTTGCTAGTTTCTATCGAAAATTTATAAAGGGATTTAGTCAAGTTTGTGCACCAATCCTTGAGACAATCAAGGAGGCCAATCAGCCATTTCGATGGACAGAAGCAGCTTATAGAAATTTTAATTTGCTGAAAAAGAAGATAACAGAAAAGCCTATTCTAGCATTACCAAATTTCGAGAAAGTCTTTCAAGTGGAAACCGATGCAAGTGGAGAAGTAGTTGGTGCGGTGTTAAGCCAAGAGAAAAGGCCGACAACATATTTCAGCGAGAAGTTAAATGATGCAAAGAAAAAATACTCTTCCTATGACAAAGAATTTTATGCTATTGTGCAGGCATTGAAAAAGTGGAGGCATTATTTGTTGCCGAAGGAGTTCATCTTATATTCAGACAACCATGCTTTGCAGTTTATCAATAATCAGCCAAAGCTAAATCAGAAGCACGCTAAGTGGGTGGAATTTCTGCAAAGTTTCACTTTTGTAATAAAGCATAAAAGTGGTAAGTCTAATAAAGTGGTGGATGCATTAAGCAGGGTAAGTTTCCTTTTGCAAGAATTTAAAGTGGGTGTTGTAGGTTTTGATGAAATGATATAAATGTACAAGGATGATGATGATTTTAAAGACGTCTACACAACAGTGCAGAATCCGGTGAACCATAATAGAAGTCAATGGATGGACTACCTTATCCAAGGAGGCCTGTTATTTAAAAGCAACAAATTATGTGTTCCTAAATGTTCAATGAGAGAAAACATCATTAAAGAGAAGCACAATGGAGGATTGTCTGGCCATTTTGGACAAGACAAAACTTTCACTCAGGTGAATGCTTTTTATTATTGGCCTAAAATGCAAACTGATATTAAAAAGTTTGTTGAGAAATGCAGGGTATGTCAGTATGCCAAAGGAAGGAGTCAGAATACAGGTTTGTATCAGCCATTACCCCTACCAGATCGACCATGGGATGCGGTGAGTATGGATTTTGTTCTTGGTTTACCAAGAACTCAGAGAGGAAACGATTCCATTTATGTTGTTGTAGACAGATTTTCTAAAATGGCCCATTTTATTGCTTGTAAGAAGACTAATGATGCGACACACATAGCCAATTTATTCTTTTCTGAGATTGTAAGATTACATGGTCTACCTGTGAGCATTGTATCAGATCGAGATACTAAATTTGTAGGGCATTTCTGGAGGAAACTTTGGAAGAAGCTGGGAACTAAACTCTATTTTAGTTCAGCCTACCATCCTCAAACGGATGGGAAAACTGAAGTTGTGAACAGAAGCTTGGGAAATATACTAAGAGGTCTGGTACATCAGAATCCCAAACAGTGGGATTTGGCATTAGCTCAAGCTGAATTTGCTTACAATGACATATCAAATCGAAGCACAGGAATGAGTCCATTCCAGATCGTCTTTGGAATGCACCCGAGAGGAGTATATGAGCTAAGGGACTTGGGGAAAAAAGAAACCAGAAGTGCAAGTGTTGAAGATTTTGTTGAACAAATGCATAAGCTACAGAAAGAGGTTAAAGGTAAACTACAGGAAAGCAGCAAGAGATACAAGCAGAGAGCAGATTTGAGAAGGAGAGAAAAAGAGTTTTAGATAGGAGATTTGGTCATGGCATATTTGAGGAAAGAGAGATTTCCTACAAAAACTTATAATAAGCTAAAACTGAAAAATATAGGACCCTGTAAAATTAAAAGGAAATTTTCAGCCAATGGATACGAAATTGAGTTGTCGGAAGGGATGGGAATATCCATTCAAGGAGACAGAAACAGAGTTGTAGACTGAAGCTACAGGTGATGAAGTTCAAACTGTGGATTGGGAAGACCGGGTACCAAAAACATCCAAGAAAGAAGTTGAAGCCATTTTAGATCAAAGGATATCCAAGAAAACTTGAGGATAGACATATTTTCAGTATCTTGTCAAGTGGAAAGAGCAGCCAATGGAAGATTCCAGTTGGTTGACAGCAATAGAATTGCAGAAATATGGCATAAATCCTGAAAGTTTAAAGAACCAATCTTTTCTTCTCCAGGAGTCTGATGCAGGAGCATCGGAACTGGCCAGCAATGTGGAAAATTGTCCACATGTTGTGGCCTGATGGGATGAAATTCATTGCTGTGTGTTAAAATCCAGTTTATTAAGGAGGTCGATTTTAGAAATAATTAGTTAATTATTGTAATGAGTGTGCCTATGATTTGTTATAAAAGGTGTGGGTGAGCGCTAATGGATAGGAGTTTTATTTGCTATAATTTTTAAGATCAAAAGAATTATGTATCGATTAGTTAGTAGATTAAAAACGAGACTGTTGTAATAAAGAGGAGAAGAGATCTTCTTCAAAAAGGGGGGTCTTTCTTTCTCCATGCGATCTGGAATTTCTGTTGGACAATAATCATTTTGAATGCAGTCAAACAACAATGCAAGTTGTGAGCATTTCCTTCTAATTGGATTCCATTCAGCTTCGCAGTTAAAAAAATAGTGATTTCTATTTTTTTCTCTATTGAGCCAATTCCATGCGAGATCCTCGCATCTCGTTGTATGCGTAATTGTACTCGGTGTAGCAACTTCTTGTGAAAATTGCAAACTTTATATGAAGACACGTTCATAGTTTGGTCGTTGAAAGGCCAGTGATATGGCTGCGTGATCTTCTTCCCTCAGCATTGTACCGAGAATAGATTACGAAAATCTTACGAGGATTAGTCGTATCATTCCAAAGCACGGCGTTGGCTACAATCTCTCCATAATTTAGGCACATCCAGGTTCCTGCACCAAATTTTGTTTCAACTCTGCCATGGGGAATCCAGTCTTGAATTGAATCGGCGAGGAAGTCTGGATTTGCAGCAACAATCAAGGGGAAGATAAATCGTGTTAATTGTAACAGTTCGATGTAATCGACATCGGAGCGGAAATAATGGCATGTTCCATCCGATTGCAATAAAACCGGAAGTTAGATTGAATTCCATTTTAAATGGAGGTAGTTCCAAATTTATGGCATCAGTGATGCAACTGCTACAAGT
This sequence comes from Pinus taeda, assembly GCA_000404065.3. Lineage (NCBI taxonomy): Eukaryota > Viridiplantae > Streptophyta > Pinopsida > Pinales > Pinaceae > Pinus > Pinus taeda. The sequence goes on from APFE030290213.1 coordinate 215,359, forward strand.
GATACGTGACATGTCACTGCAAAAAAAGGATCGCAGATTGCTCAACCTTGGTAAAAAATACAAGTATGCAGAGCTCTTATGTGTTAAAAAACTTTTCCCCGATGGGCGTGGATGTATAGAAAAGAAAGGCATGTTAGGGCAGACAAATAAAAGGGGAACTGAATTGTTGTTTGTGAATTGTTGTATATGTTCACCATATGTATGCGCACCTATTTTTCTCATTAAACGATGGTTTGTCACTGTGTATGATTTTAAAAGAACTGTAAGGTTGCGCCTATATGCATAAACCAAGTTTAGTTCCGTTCCAGTGGTTTTTTTTTTTTAGTTTGACACCAGATTGCTCTTTTGGTATTTTGATATTTTATAAGAAGCATGATTTAATTGTAGACTATATTGTCAACTACTTGTTAACGAAACAAAGAAGAGTGTGATCGGAGTTCAGGGTCATCAGATATCAATTTTGCTATTCTGTTTTGAGAACTCCAAATTTATATTTGGTTATGAAGAAAGCTTCCTTTGTTTCTTATCTATAAAATGTTTTAGACCCATTTAGTAGATCTATTTTTAGTCCCTTCCTACGATATAGACTATTTTTTCGGCTTGCACCATTAATCTTGTCAAATTGAACACTTAGAAAATTGATATGTGAGAAGTTTCTCTAACTTTTGTATTTTTATATTTTTCAAGATTGAAATGAGAATTTCCTATATTATTATTGGACAAAAGCCCTAAAATTTACTCATTTAAAAAAACCCAAAAAATACAAATTTATTGGGCGCATGCCATTTGTTTAGCCTTCTTCTGCGACTGTTGGTCCCACACATTCAAACAAACAAAGGTAGGTCTTGGGAATGATGTGGGTGTGATAAGGAGATCACCTACCTCTTGATTTCGCAAGAGTTATGCATGCTGGATTTGTAATGCCCAACAACGACATATTTTTATCTCATGAGGAGAAAAGTTGATATAATATAGTAGGGCTCATCTTGGGACACTACTTGCAACTCTACTACAGGATGGCACTTACTCATCTCATCTAGGACAACTCAAATAGGTCTTCTATATCTCATATATCTAGAATCGCTCTTGTTGATTACAAGATATGCCTAGAGATCAATATTAGGAAATTCCATTCTAATTGTATAAGAAGAATCTTGTTTTTTGATCCTCGATGAAGAAAAATAATGGTCATCGAATACATCAAAAATAGATTTTCGCTATTGAGAAATGCCATATGATAAGTGTTTTGATTTAAGATAAGATGATCTAGTCCAACTAATGGATTCTTTTCATCATAGTTGTAAGGATGAGAAGAGGTTTGCACTGCGAACCTTAGCTAGCAAGAAGGAATTCTTGGTTGAATCTAATCAACTAGTAGTGGTAACACCATCCCAATTGGCTAATGTTATATGTTGGATGAACTTGTTTGCAGCCATTGTTGGTTCTTAGCTTCTTTTATGCCATAAAAACTTATTGTTGTCCCATAATGGAAGACAAGTAAAACATAGATATCAGGCAAGCTCTATCTTTGCCTATCGCAAAAGGTTAGAGTAGCATCCACACACATAGGAGGAGTACACTCATCCCTAACATATATGGTATGGGTTTCTTATGCCTAGGCCAATGAGATACTTGTCAGAGATGTAAATTGTCTTTGATGTGGAGACTATTAAAAACCATAATATCATATTGGCACATTAGACACACTGAATGGGTTTGAAACCCTCCTCTTGCATAGATACACACTTAAACACGAGGTGAAAACCTCATAAATCAATAGGACACCCTTAATGGCTCTGGAAAGCCTCCAACCTCCCTCCATATGAGACTTGATGGGTTGAAACCCTACAGCTGGAAGTAAGGAAGGAAGGATGGGCTCGCATTTTGGTTGTATACCATCATAGTTGGATGGGGAAAGTTCAACATCTCAATGCAAGTTTTGTCGAGCCTCTCAAGTGAAGGCATCTTGCCACTATTATGGAAATCCCCAGAAATTCCAATTTTCCCATTTGATATCGCCAATGTGGGATTTCCTCATTGAACCACTCAAAATTAGGTTTTGACACTATGGCAAAATGTGAAATGAGAGGGATCTATTGGAGTAACTATCATGCTAACAATTTACAAGGAAGGAAGGATTCACATAATGGACCATAATAGTAGGCAACAAGGAATTGGTGTTTGAATAGATCTCAACCATAACTACTCTCATGGTGGTGCCTTTTCATGGTGGATAGTTTAGTTTAACCACCTCATCAACTATATGGTTACTAAAATCATCTCTTATTTTTTTTGTTGAACCTCACTAAATTCATGGGGAACAACACATTTGGCTATCCAAACAACCATATAGAAAATCTCTAGATCACTCAACCTCAAAGAAATCTAAGGGGATATGGCTCACTTACGGCCTAACACTTATTGACCTAACACAACTACCTCATAGTCCTATGTGATAGTGAAAAAAAAACACCTATGTGGTTGAACCTCCCTTGTCTCGTTCATGACAATATGGGTGAAAATTAAGTCCCCCATGGGAATATCCATGAGCTCATGCAGGGAACTTACACTTCGGAATGTGGGGACCTGAATCCTGAATAGCTCTATTTCTTGCTTAGTCGAACCTCTCCTATCAGCAGTTATGGAACCTCATCTAGACACATGATCTTCCTTATGGTACAATCAGTTGCCAATGGGTATACCATTTGAGGTGTTGAAGTTTCAACTCTATCTTGTTCAGTACCTACCACCTCTTCCTATTTGGTCGATTGAAACTCATCACCTATTGGTTGAACTTCATCTCTAATTAAATGAATCATGGAAGGAATTGACATGTTCATAGAAAATAATCTCTACTTTATATCATCCTATGAAGAATGTGATTCATTTGACATTGACAAATTTACCCTAACCTCATCATAGTGCTCACAATAAGGATCTGGCCACTTACCCACATAGGCTCTGATGTTGTTGGTAACGCCCAATTGATTTACCATGGGTTCATTCAACCTTACCTGGTAAGAACCTGAATCATGAATAACTCTTCTCAATGTTATGGGAATTTCCTCGGAACAATCAAATTGACATAGTTTAGTCTCCCTTCATCAGTAACCATGAGAATAGGAGAAATATATAGAGAAAAATATTTGGATATGTCCCATTATTCCCTTTACATTAGACAAAATGGTGATGAGATATGGACCATAGAACTGGTAAAAATAGCATAAGCTAGAGTTCAGAATGGGGCTTTGGAGATGGATGGAATAACCCAACTGGACTAATTTGTATTAGTTAACTAGGATCAAAGTGCTAAAAAATGGCCTACTTGTAGTATGGGAGGAGGGGGTCTCGGAAACTTACCATACGTATTGGTGTTTTCGATCCTCCTCTTGGTGTTCCCTTATGAGAAGCGCCAAAGATTAGGCCTACATGGACACTTTTTGTGGAAAACCTACTCAAGCGGGAGATCCCAAACACTAAGAATGTTTTGGGGATCTGTCTGTCCCAACCAAATGTAACATGGGGAGGACATGGCTACTATGTCTAGTGGGTTACACTTTGGATGAAGTGTTGTGCTAGCAAAACTCCTATCAGTGGTTGTAGAAACTCATATGGAATAGTTATTGACCAATACCAGGCCACAGGAGGTCTTGGGGAATGGGTGGGTACCTAAGAGATCACATACCCCTCTTTAACATGTAAGATTTTGACTATGTGGTCAAATAAAAAAATGAACATGGTGAAATTACTTCAAAATTCAAGTTGTGCACTTAGGGATAATTTTTTAAGGTCTAACTGATATGACAATGTCTAAGTCTACTAGAGGAACATTTTTGGTTTCATTAAGTAGTTAAGTGCTTACTCTAAAAGCCAAGGGAAAACTAGGAGATACACTACTCGAGATCTAGGCCATAAATTTAGGTCAAAAACTACATAGTGGAAAGCCATACATAGAGAGTGTAGCTCCATGATTTGCTTTAGTAGTGACCCACATACATATGGAATGATTGATTCCTATGTACAAAAGGTAAAGGTAAAAGCCTCCATGGCTTCCTATATTCACATAACAATGTGGTTGTTACTATGGTCGCATTTCCTCTCCATGGTTCATTCGGAAGTCAAAAAGTTTATGGCCTTCCACAGCTCATGCTTGGTTCATGATTTATGGTTAAAATCCACAAATCTCTTACATTTCCATGTTCTTGGTTCGTACCTTCCATGGTTGTTTTGTATTGGTTCTTTCAGGAGCAAGGCTACTCTGTTAAGCCCTAGATCCCACAATAGGTGTTGTATGTATGTGTTCATTAGATCTATTGAGTGCTCACTGGGATATGGATATCACTTTACGACATGTAATGAATCTACCATGGGCACGGGCTCACTCATGCTAGTTACTGAACTAATATGGGGAAAATGGCTCACCCACACAGACTACACTACATCAAAGTGAAACTTAGATTAGAGGATAATGTAGCTACTTTTGGAAGGTAGGGTTTGAAAGCACAATTTTTTTCAGTAAATGTTCACCTTAAAATGCTTAATCTGAAAGAAATAATTTAAAATTATATTGAGTGTGAGCTAAAGCCTATGCTGCAATAGACATCACAGATGTGGAGCCATAACTGTAGCCATAGCTAAACCTAGAGCCATAACTAGGAGGGTCGTAACTGCCTAAGCCAAGGAGAGATTACAAAAATCCTAGAGATGATACAGTGCCGAATTCCTATAGGTATAGTTTAAATTGAACAATATAATAAAAAAACATGATTGAAATCAAAATCTTATTTTTATTTTTACATTAAATATGGAACATAAAAAATAAACATTTTTTTTACCTAAATAGAAAACATTAATTTAAAAAACACAATCATAAAACAATAAAATATATATTTTATTGTTCTAGAAACGTTCCCACCAATGCAACTGTGCACCACACAAAATATCTACCTATCCACCCTTCTCCACCCTAGGTCTGTACACGTATCAATCCAATGCTGGATGAGAATACTAATAGGCAGAAGTGTTGACTAGGCCTGATCCGTTAATGAAAAAGGTATTATAGACTTTATGTGAAGTTGTTTATGTTACTTAGTGCAATGGATCGAAAAGGTTGCAAATAACATAAACACATAAGCAAATTGAAAACACATTCAAACACATCAACACAACAAAATTTAATAAAGGAGTTCACCAGACTTGCTGGCTACATCTCCTCATCCTTTAGCTTTTAGTGTTGATTGCTTTATTTTGTCTTCAAAATGTTGTTAGAGGTATGATCTCAAAAACAGAGTCTCAAATGGGAAAATGGATCTCACCATTGCATTGAGCTCGAAATTTCAAGGCAAACGAGTATAAACTTGACCATATTTGGCCACTGTGACCTCTAGACCCCCTGGAATGGTCCAAAACCACCTTTGTCCCTGCAAAACCACTCTCTATTTGACAAAACCCACCTCGGACTACATAAAACCGCCTCGGTCTACAAGGTAATGGTATGGTGGGTTTGTCACCTATAAGAGTTTAAATATAAATTTGGTGGCTTGGTTAACCAAGTCCCACCCTTGGCATGTTGGTTAGCTGAGGTATGCAAAGTCATTTGTTATATAGTGTTTTGGTGGGTCGAGGGTTCGAAACCCCCACCTGACCATTCCACGATTGGTTACATTATACATTGGATATGTTTTGTTTATATGTTATATGGTTTGATTTGGATGATAAGCCTCCGGCTATATGAAACTTAATATATACAAAGGTTTGGCAGTCGTGGGGTTCACCCTGACCGTCCAGCCCTTTTCCGGCAACTCCAACCGATACACCATAAATACAACCTAATCTTGAACCTGAACAAGTCTGAAAGTAGCCCGTCTGATGTAGTCCTCCGGCAAAATCTTAGCCACTCTAGGAGGTTAGGGGTTCATTGCTCCCTAATCCCCAAAATTTTGGAAAGAAGGCCAAATTGGGAAAAATCTAGCTGTCACGTGTTAGCATTGGATATGCCCATATGAACTAATCACAATCTTCCACGTCACCTCCTCTGCTGACATCATCGAAGACTTGTGGCTTGTTCTCGGGTTGACATGTGTCCCTGCTGACGTAGGAATTCACCTGGCTGACTATTGACCATTAACTATTGACCTTTGACTTTTGATGTTTCTTTGCCCTAATTTTCCATAAACTTTGACTAGCTCTAACTTCTCCATCCAGACTCAGATTTATGCGTCGTTTGCAGCATTGGAATCGTATCAATGGGAACTTCGACTTGATCCTACTTTTATCTACATTTGAAGACTTTGATATGGAGGCAAACTGGATCCATTTTGGATCACTCCTCCCCATGGAAGCTTTTGGACCACCAAAAGTTGGTTTTAGCTGTCGAGTAAGTGAGGATAAACTTCCTTCACTTTTCCAATCTCTATCCATCATGATTTACTTAGATTTTTACCTTTGAGTCCAACTCAAAGATACTCAACATTTCCCCATCGTGAAGTCCTTATCCTCCTATCAAGAACTGTATCCTCCTGTAGCTCATTGAGATACTTGGGCAAAAGATCTTCAATCGAAGTTATTTGACCTTGCTCTTTAGGATCTTCAATCAATGAAGGCTCATACAATCACAAGTTTTCAACATTTACAATGACATAGACCTGTATATAAGCTAGTAGATCTAAGCAGAAGGAATTTTCACCAATTTTGTCAAGTATTTTGAAAGGACCATATCTAATTGGTTTCAACTTTTTACCTTCCCCTTGTAGTCTTTCTTTGTTGATGTACAACAAGGCTTGATCACCAACTTGAAAATTATGCTCAACTCGATGCTTGTCATGTCACGACTTATACTTTGCTTGGCTTCTTTCCAGGTATTCCTATATTGCCTGGTGAATTCCTGGATTTGTTCAATGAACTTGGTTGCTTTGTCCAGATCAATGTCCATCAACTGTCATGTCTTTTCCAAAGACAAAATCCAAGGGAGACTTTGGTATAAAACCAAAACAAGTCTCAAAAGGAGATCTCTGAGTAGAAGAATGTTTTGCATGGTTGTAAGCATGTTGCACATAACACAAATGCTCATCCCAAAGTTTGGGATGCTTGTTACAATATACTCGAAGCAACTGTATCACTGTCTTGTTGACCACTTCTACCTGACCATCTATTTACGGATGAAATGACATGCTCTTCTTTAGATTTGTGTCCATTAACTTTGTAGACTTGACCAAAATTTCCTGACAAATCGAGAATCTCGATTGGATACAATAGAAGTGAGTAACCCAAAATGAACCCATATATTTTGGAAGAACAACTTTGTAGTTTGTTTAGTTGTGACTTGTTTATTACATGGTGTCAAAATACACATCTTACTGAACCTATCCACGACTACATAAAAATGATCATGACTCTTTCTAGACTTTGGCAATTCCCCAACAAAATCCATGGAAACACTTTCCCAAGGACGAGAAGGAATTGGAAGTGGAGTATACAAGCCTAATTTTCTAATACTTGGCTTTCTTGTAGCACACATAGTACATCCTTTAATATATATGGAAACTATCTCATTCATTCGTGGCCAATAGTAGAATCTTTGTAATTGTGTAACTGTTTTACTTACACCAAAATGACCTGATATGAGAGAAGTATGTGCTTCTCGAATTATATTAACTCTTTCAGTTTGTGGAATGCATAACCTTCCCAAATGATATAAGAGTTTGTCCTTTATGAAATAATCCAACTCTTCTACCTGCTTTCCATGACTTGAAGTTTCATATACATCATTAAAATATGTGTCTTGAGCATATTGTTCAATGTAACTTTCATGAATTACCGAATTATGCTTCAGTATTGTGGATGCATTTAGAATTGGTCTGGATAACATGTCTACAACCTTATCATGTATGCTCTTCTTATATCTAATAATAAGATGAAATTGTGGTAGGAAACCCATCCACCAATAATTTCTTGATTGTTGCAATTTAGTTTGTGACTGTAAATATTGAAGTTGTTGATGATCTGTGTGTATGATTGCTTCTTTACCCTTTATGTAATGTTTCCACTTTTTAACACTTTGAACTAATGCATATAATTCCTTATCATATGTAGAATAGTTAGCTACTACTAATGTGAATGTTTCATAGTTAAAGCATATAAGTTTTCTGTCTTGCATCAACACTGCCCCCATGGCATATTCACCTACATCTATCTCGATTTCACATGGATGCTGAAGATCTAGTAGTTCTAGTACTCACGTTGTACTGATCCTTTCTTTCAATGTGTCAAAGGCTTTTTGTTGTTTTCCTCCCCACTGAAACACCTATTTCACACTTTTCAAAGCATGTAAAGGATCTGCAATCAAAGAAAAGTTAGCAATAAACTTTCTCCAATATTGTGTTGCCCCTAAGAAACTTCGAAATTCTACAACAGTATTGGGCTAAGGTCAATTTACAATGCATTCGACCTTAAAGTGATATATCTTCAATTCACCACCCCCTACAATATAACCCAAATAATTCAAATATGTTATGCCAAATTCACTTTTTGACAGTTTTACATAGATATTTTCTCTTTTCAAAACATCTAAAATCTGCTTTACATGCTTTACATGTTCATCCCATGTTCTAGTGAAAAAACACTATCATCTTAATAGACTATTACAAAATCATCAATGAATGGCCTAAATACATCATTCATGGCTCGCATGAATGTAACTGGAGCATTAGTTAAGCCAAAAAGCATAACCATCCATTCATAGAGTCCTTGCTTTGTCTTGAAAGCAGTCTTCCATACATCCTATTTTGCAACCCTGATTTAATGGTAGCCGCCTGGCAAGTCCAATTTAGAGAAGTAAACTGCATCTTTTAACTGATCTAACAAATCACCACTATAAGGAAGAGGATGAGGATTCTTTATTGTGATTTTATTTAATGCTCTAAAATCAATGCACATTCTCCATGAACTATCTTTCTTCCACACGGTGATGTGCTTGGTCGAATAAACCCATGATTGAGCAACTCCTATACCTACTTTTTTATCTCTTCATTCTCTACAGATGATAACCTGTACATTCCAATGTTAGGTAGTGTATCATCTTGCTGCAAATAAATCTCATGTTCTATCTCTCACTTGGGTGGAATCTCGTTAGGCTCTTTAAATAGAATATCATAATCAGAAACAATTTTAACTAGATATACTTTCTGTTTAGGATTACAGCCTTGGAAGGCATCAGATTTATCAATATCCTTTTCTTTTACAATCATAAGTAAAAATTGTTTACTTGAATTTACAATTCTTTTCATCTTCCCTGAATTTATTAGAGAGAAATTATCTTTGAGTTTATGAACCCTTACAATATATTCAATTCCATCCTTAGTGAGTTGATACTTATTTTTAGCTCGATAGAAGATCACATTTATGTCGTACAATTATGGACTTCCTAATACAATTCCACATATGTCCAATGGGACTATGTCTAACTCAACCTCATCTACAAACTTTGACCCAATAGAAAAACGAAGTTTACATTGTTTTGTAACTTGTAGCTTAGTTTTATCACACACCCAACCTAATGGATATGGCTTTTTATGAGGTTTTGTTTCTAGACCCAACTTCTTTACAATTGCTTCAGAAATCAAATTAACTTGTGACCCACTATCAAATAAGGTATCAATTTTGGTATGATTGGAAATGACCCTAATGTGAAATATCTCATTCCTTTTCCTCTCATCATTATCATTATCAATAGAATGCGAAGAAGTAATTGTAGATGCTTTAGAATATTTACCTTTTATACCTGTAGTTGTAACCATTGTCTCATCACCTGAATCTAATCCCAAGTCCTTTTGAATAGCAGCAACATTCTTCTGCTCTTTACTGCCAAAGTCATTAGGCTTCAATTCTGGATGCAATGACTAGTAGTGTGCCTCATCATGTTCTTCCCTCTTACAGTGAGTGCATGAAGGTTTATCTTTCTTCACAATGTTTTTTTTCTTCTCCTTCCATTGAAGTTTCTTCTTGCCTTTATTCTTTCTTTCAATAGGTTTGGATGATTTCCCAACATCTTGGGTTACAATTTTGCCTCTAGCTTCTAGATGAGTTGGTTGAACCGATACATCATCTAAGCTAGTTGGATTAAACCTAAGTATGGTATGCCTAAAATAACTATGAAGACCACCTATGTATTTCAACATGTCTCTGGTGAGTCCAATGATATGCCTAATGTTAAATATATCTTACGAAATTCCTGAGTATAACTTTGAACACTTTGACCTTTTAATTGACGTAGTGTTTTCCAACTCATCTTTGCTTGTTGCATATAAGCCAAAGGATAAAATTTCTTTTTAATAGCAGAAACAAATTCATTCCAAGTTGAAATGATTTTACCATGCTTTTGGAGATCTGCTTATGTCTTGCCTTCCCACCATACAAGTGCGGTTCCTCCAAGTCGAAGGCTAGAAAGCTAGATCTTCTTCCTTTCTGAAACAACTTTTTGAACCCTGCAATACACTTCAACTTGTCTTATCCAATTATCAAGATTTTTAGCGTTAAGTTCTCCATCATAAATTGGAAAATCAAATTTTACATCTAATTTGATTAAAGAGGATTTCTTGTTTTTATTCTTAGAATGACTTGATTTATGAGAAGAAGAGGATGATGATGACAATGATGCTGATGATGGAGGAGATGGTGGAGGAAGCATTCCTCCTTTTCCCTTATCTTCTTGATCTTTAGGTGATGAAGTGCCTTCATCTCTGTTCTTCTTAAAATTGCGATACATCTCTTCCACCATTGCACGTATCGTCATGAAACTATCCAAGAATTGGGATTTTGACCCAAGTGGAGTTTCATCTGCCATCCTTCTTTGTGAAAAGACCCTTCTAATCTCTAGATTCACCTCAACAAGTTCACCTTCACCTCGTCCAAGCCTCAACCTAGTAAGCATTCAAATCTGTACACAAAACTTGTCAAACCTTAAAAACATTGCTGCTCTGATACCACTTGATCTGTTAATGAAAAAGTTATTATAGACTTTATGTGAAGTTGTTTATGTTACTTAGTGAAATGGATCGAAAAGGTTTCAAATAACATAAACACATAAGAAAATTGAAAACACATTCAAACACATCAACATAGCAAAATTTAATAAAGGAGTTCACTAGACTTGTTGGCTACGTCTCCTGGTCCTTTAGCTTCTAGTGTTGACTACTTTATTTTGTCTTCAAAATGCTGTTAGAGGTATGATATCAAAAACAGAGTTTCAAATGGGAAAATGGACCTCACCATTACGTTCAGCTCGAAATTTCGAGTCAAACGAGTATAAACTTGACCATACTTGGCCACTGTGACCTCCAGACCCCCTGGAATGGTCCAAAACTACCTCCGTCCTTGGAAAACCACTCTCTGTTTAACAAAAACTACCTCAGCCTGCATAAAACTACCTCGGTCTGTGCACTGGTGGTATGGAGGGTTCGACACCTACAACAGTTTAAATATAAATTTGGTGGCTCAATTAACCAAGTTGTTATAGACATATTTGGGCACTGCAACCCCAATCACATATGTCCATAAACAAAGGGCTTATGAGTCCCTAAAAGTGTTGTTTCATACCCTAAAGGAACAAGGTCAGCTGATTACATCATCTCCCAGAAGTTCTCCATAGAAAACTGCTTAGAACTAGTCAAAATTGAACCATACAGACTTCTCAGTGCAGAGGGTGCGATGCATCTCACCTGCCCAGTGCAAAAAGTGTGATGCATACTAAAAGTCCCTTCTGTAGGGTGCAATGGGTGAGACTAGACAAATGGTAGAGATAGTTTGCAAGGTGGATGATCATGGAATCTTCCAGAAACTTCTCCTGTGACACTTGCCCCTCTAAATTTGCCCAGGGATGAGTAAGAGATCATCAATCTCCAAGTGGAATCAAGAACTATCAGAGAGAGGACACTAATCAAAATCCCAAAAGCTGACTCACCCCCCTACAATCATCTATATATGGATCCTTCATCCCAGAGATCCAAAGGCTGGAATCTTGTATTTTGTAAGGAAGTTTTGTTGGTTTCTTGGTGCAATATCATAGTGTTGGGTGATCTAAGCTTTTCATGAGGTGAAGAAGGGCTTCCATACTGGGAGGATGACGCTGGGTCAGATCAATGGGTTGTAATCCTCTCTTCTAATCTCTATATCAATAAAGCTATTCAACTTTTCCTCCACATTCTTGTATGTTTGCTAATATATGCATGTATGTGGTCAATATATATCTTGTCCTATATTGTTTATGACTATAGATCTCTGCACTTTGAAAGTATTATGCTGCTTTGACTTTACAAGTACTCTTTCAAACAGAGTGGTCAAGGGAGGAGTGGCAAAGATCTGTCAAAGGGGAGAAGGAACAAGCAGAGAACCAAGCGAAAGATCGAGGTTGGTATTCTTTGCTCCTCTCCTATCTACTTCCGGTAAAGGAAAACGAAATTAACTTTAATTTGTTTGTTTCTAAGATAGCTACCCGTCTTAGTGGGACTAGCAGCTCTACATAGACACTAGATTTCCTGATAACAAAATGGTGACTCCGCTAGGGATCGTATAGCTTGTTTTCTTGTCTATATTTGTTTGCTTTATAAACTTACAGACGGAGCCTGAACTCAAGCCAACTAGCCTTCGAACTGCATTTGCTATGCAAGTGCAAAGTAGATCAATGCTACTTCTGTATATCTCCAGGTTTTGTTTATAAATTGAACAATTGATTTTCAAACATCCTAATTGCCCTAGTGGTGGCTCAAGTAGTCTCATTAGATCAGCCCCTATGATTTGCATCTATTCAATATAATTAGCTCGGCCTAAATCCCTGAACTAAGCTACAAACTATGACCCAGAACCAAGTTGAAGTCTCGTCCCTAGACCATCGCACCTTATCCTCTTGGAAATTTGGATGCATCGCACCTCCTGTGTGCAGTAGGTGAGACACATCGCTCTTTCCCTATGTTACAGGTGCGATGATCAGATAAGACCTCTTTTGCTTCCAGATTTTGGTTTTTTGTTCACTCTCTTTAGATTTATTCAGGATTTTTGTTGTCTGTGATCAGTATACCTCTGTGGAAACTCCCTTCCTTTGCAAGATTCAGCCTCCATAGTACAATGAACTATAAATGTTTTTATGTATTGTTCGCCATTTACGGTTCTCCTTTACAAAGAAGTAGCATAATCAAACTGTTGTCTTTTGATTTGGAAGTGTCGGAAGTGTCATTTTTAGTCAAAGAAAAGAATTCTATTGTTCTTGATGGTCGATTACACTGTTACTCTTGTATTTGATTTGAAGTAGTAGTTTTTCAAGTGTCGAAAGCAATTTTCAATTCAAAATCGCAAAGTTTTGTCATTATATTACTTTCATATTTTGAAGAGAAAATCGTTAGTACCGTCGCTTGAAACAATTCATATTTGTACTTAGCATTCTTTTTGTCATTCACACATTAAGAAAGTGAAAACAAATACATGCACGTGCATTTTCATTTAGACTGCTTGTTGATTTTCATTTAGGGCAATGCATCTAGTGTGTGCTCTTTGCTTTTTATTGAAAGAATTCCACTTCTCTTTCCTTAGTAGCTAGGATTTTCATTGCAAAAATAAGATTAAACAATTGTTTATCATCTTAGATTGCATTTTAGGAATTGTATATCTACATCACGCGGTGAACCTGAAAGGAAAACTTCTTAAGAAAGATCAACTGTAAAATAAATTCAGTGAACATAAAAACGCTTTGGAACCTAACGCACAACATTTAGAAGTCTAGGCTAGAGACGTATTCTGGTTTCGTAAAGCCTGGTAACTATCACTTTCATCGTAGGTTGGGTGATTCCTCCTCTTTGAGACAACAAGTGCCAGTATGAACTTGTGCTCCCACATACCGTCAAGTATATATTGGGAGACCACAATAGGCTATATCCTTTATCCTTAGGAAGTCATGTCTGCCACCCTATTGATCGCAATGCACTGAGCACAACATTCAGGAATATTGACTGTCGTATCGTAAAAAGTATTCTGCAGTTTTGCGATTGGTTTGGTAATCTCTCTATCTAGATTTCCAGAGTAGTCCCTTTTGTTCCTTTTTATACTCCTTAAAGGAAAATGTCCATCTAAGCACTTGTCACTTCAGGCTCATTAAAAATTGAAGGTGACTAGAGTCATCTTTAGCTTTTTCTCAACTCTTAAAAATTGAAAAAGCAAGTTGTGTCAAAGCGTCTAAAATTTATTTTAATTGGAATAACGTTACTATTCCTTCATTGGTCTTAGGTTGAGAAAAATGGAGTCAACCAACCAAGGATTTCCCTTTGGAAGAAATCCTAGTCCCTTCTCCTCTTGGGGAGATGTTGGTGCACCCTATATGGCCACATTGTCCCTCCCAATACTGACAATCGGCTTGCCCATATGGCTTTTCTCAACCTCTGTCGTTCAAACCACCATGATTCCTGAGCAATCAAGTCAACAACTAGATGATTCTAGGGTTACCCCCCAACCTTCTGCTTCACTTGTTTCTACCTCCCCTCCTTCCTCTTCGCTTGGTGAAGTTGATAAAGCTAAAAACCAAGTAACGAAGAAGAAGAAGAAAGGGAAGGATAAAAATAAGAAGGAGCCAAAGGCGAAAAAGGGCAACCATGCATCATCTAACGAAAATCCACACACTGCATTGTCCAAACCTAAATCTCCATGTGTCATTTACAAAGGAGACCACTATCATCAAGATTGTCCTTGTATCCATTAGATCTTAAGGGACTGGTCTCCTCATTTGCACAATCCGGTGTCGTCAACCTCTGATGATCATGTTTAGAGTACACCATCAACTAGCAAAAATGAAGTCTCTAGACAGAAAGGAAAATGTAAATTTCCTTGCAAACTGTGTGAAGGAAATCATGTCGTCTACCGTTGTCCCTTCCTGGACGAAGCTAAAAGAGTCTTGGATAACCATCCTGCTTCACCGCTACGGCTTCCTCCTGGGTACAAGAAACTCTTGCCAAGTCCATTGCTAGTTGAAAATCCGACTGACACAACTTTATGGTTGGTCAAAGCATCTATCATCGAAGATAAACCATCTGAATCCATACCAGACGAAAGTCAAAAGGTTGAGGTGGCAGTCGCCCAGTGCTGTCTTCAGAAGGTCCATCTTCGGATGATAAAGTCATCAAAGAGAATGAGAACGACATTGTTCAAATTCTTTTCGTAAACACAGGCTCCGATGAAAATGGGGGCAATCTACCCGTTCCTTTACCATAGGAAGGAAGTTTGTCAGGGTCATATCCAGTTGTTTATTCGGTCCCACCTCCGAGCAACCTAGTCATTTCCTTCGATTGGAATCTACTAGGTAGACCCTGTTTACCATGTAATGTACCATTCCAAATCATTGTACAAGCTTACAGAATGGTCATGGTCGGTACCATCATAGATGAAGGGGCTTATGTGAGTATCCTTTCCTCAACTGCTTGGAAAGAGCTTGGTTCACCATCGCTTCTGCCTGAGATGCGTAATAATAGGCTTTGACAAAGGAACCAGTCGACCGTTAGGGATCCTTCCAAGTTTGCCTATAACTTTGAGAGGGAAAACTATGTATCTGAACGTAATGGTAGTCCAAGGACCTTTAGATTATAATCTACTCCTTGGGCGTGACTATATTTATAGCATGGGAGCCATCGTCTCCTCACTCTTTTGAGTAATTTGTTTTTCGCATGAAGGCTGAGTGGTCCAGCTTGTAGACCAGCTTTCATTCCCTGGCTCACACATAGCTAATAGTAAAATTCCATTCCTAACTGGTCTTTTCACGCAAGGAATGTCTCATCAATCTCTAGTCCATCCACCTGAAGAACATGAGTAATTCGGTGGTCATGACTAAAACCCAGGGGGCATGCACCCTGGTCTGCCTCGGCAGGAAAACTTTAGGTATAGGGTAGGTTTCCACGGAGGATATATGACTAGTCTGATACACCCATCCATTTAGGAAAATGGGATTAGACCGGAATAAGATGCCTCCATCAGAAGGTAGGCCTTTTCCGACAGAGCAAATTTTTTGTCTATAAATTGAAGGGTAACCTGGAAACTCTACTTCCCTGTACCTAGGGGCATGCAAACCTTTTTGCACGCAAGTGAAAAGTAGCTAGCATAACACTAACCCCATAGTTTTGCTGACTTCAACCGCTTAGGTTAGTTGATTGGTTGAATCGACCGTTCACCTTTGCAGGGGTCGGATGGCACCAACAAAGTAAAGGAAGAATTTTCCTACCTAACCTCAGTAGTTAATTAACCCCTAGGATAGTAGTTGGTCATTCCTAGCTTGCACGCGAAAGGGAGTGGAGCAAATCTTTGAAAGGTGCAAGCTCCACAAAAATGGAATATATCGATGAGACATCCTTATTATACGACTAGAACGAGCATTTTTTATGCGAAGTTTAAGCTCGTTAAAAATTAAACCTAAGCAATGAGCAA
This sequence comes from Pinus taeda, assembly GCA_000404065.3. Classification (NCBI taxonomy): domain Eukaryota; kingdom Viridiplantae; phylum Streptophyta; class Pinopsida; order Pinales; family Pinaceae; genus Pinus; species Pinus taeda. Next base: position 231,808 of record APFE030290213.1, read on the forward strand.
ATGTTCCCCCAGAGTTTAAGCTCATTAAAAAATGAACCAATATCTGGTAAATAACCATTGTGAATGCATTATCATCAGCTTTTTGAGCCCTGGTCATGTTCTTACCATCACCTCCACTCTGTTTAGCCGATCATACGCCTCCATTTGATTGTTTACCCTTTTGAGGAACAGCTGCGAAGAGTGATTCTCTTAGCCATCCTTGTGACACTGCTATGATTGGAAAATTCCAAACCCTACTGGAATTAGTAGCTACCTGAAAATATCACTCATTCCTCAAAAGTGAGTCTCCTTTAAGCTCTTTTCACCTGACTCGTAAAATATGAAAATATTGCCGAGCAGTTGGCCTCTCCAGCTCGTTAAAGCTACTGGGAGTGCTATCCCTCCTCTATATTTTAATATTTTTGGACCCGAGGGATTATTGCACAAAAATATCGAGCGCTTGTCTTGTTCGGCTCGTTAAAACTATCGAAAATTCATCCCTTTCGTATTATTTTATACTTTTTCGGACTTAAGGGATTATATGATGAAAAAGGATTATTGGAGTTTTCTTTCTGTCCCTTTTTAGACTCTCTAAAATTGAAAGAGGACCGAGTTATCTTTGTCATTAAACTCGTTAAAACCAATAGCAACAAACTTGTCCATAGAGACAAGAACGAGTTTCACTGTTGCCAGGCTCGTTAAAACATAATGGCCTGTTTGCCTGAAGGGAAAATTATAGAACAAGCATATATTATCCTCCTCAAGCTTGATAAAAATAAAGAGGTATTAGTCAACAATCACTGGGGAAAATTGGGAAGAAAACTTGAAGAAACTTTATTGGTATCGAGTCGCTCTTGAACATGACACTTTCACTCCATGTTTGAGTTGGGTTGGGTTATTATGTTCACCGGTCATACTACCATGGGTCTATTGTACCATCAATCTTTGGGGCTAACACTACCAATCCATTTCAGTGTCGCCGATATGTTCAAGAGAACTCGATCAAAGAATTCACCAACCCAGCTTGTGTCTCACCCACTGCAATACCTTCACACTTCATTCTTTCATGACCGCCACCCTGAACCCTGTACCATTAGATCGTTTTCACCTCCACAAAATCATTTGCTCTGTTTCATGTAATAGATGTGGGATTCATTAAGGCCCTCCTACAATGGGTCACTTCTTGTCGACAACAACTCATTATCCAAGAAGTTGACCTAGGAACAATGCTTTCAGTACTTTGAAGCTTGCATGCCTCAATGGCAAGTTTCTCACTTCTAACGATAGGTTTACATCAATGGCCTTCGAATGAAAGATTTTTCATGGTGTTCGACGCCATGTCCTATTTTCACACCATGTGAATTGTACTATAGTACCTTGAGGGTCATCATCATTATCGGTGATTCCTCTCGTGCCTGTTAACAGCTTACATCATTGGCTTGTAATCAAGCGATGCCTTTCCATGTTCGACTCCAGAACATTTTTCACATGGATTGACTTGTACTTTGGGCGAATATTGGACGAGTTTGAAGATCCCAAATCTAGTTTCATCCATCTAGGTTGTGATATATTAAGGAAAAATAAAGACATCAAATGTACATCGTTGTTGCAAAGATGATCATCCGAATCAAAGGATGATGGCTCTATCAGAATCATCAATCTTCCACACAAACAGTTGTCTGTCCTATGTACATGAAAATGAATTTATAAAGCTGAGCATGGGAATGCCTACCTCAGCTAGATCATGAAAATGTTATGAAGATAATGTATTGTATTGTATCTTATTACAAGTCTCCTTCCAGTTCGAAAAAACCTCGGATCTTCATGATAAAGCATTTCACCTGACATCAAAGATCTACGACCTCATGCTTTAGGGGGCAACTGTTATAGACATATTTGGGCACTGCAACCCCAATCACATATGTCCATAAACCAAGGGCTTCTAAGTCCCTAGAAGTGTTGCTTCATACCCTAAAGGAACAAGGTCAGCTAATTACACCATCACCCAGAAGTTCTCCATAGAAAACTGCTCAGAACTAGTCAAAACTGGACCATACAGATTGCTCAGTGCAGAGGGTGCGATGCATCTCACCTGCTCAGTGAAAAAATTGCGATGCATACTAAAAATCCCTTATGTAGGGTGCGATGGGCAAGAGTAGACAAATGGAAGAGACAATTTGCAAGGTGGATGATCATGGAATCTTAGAGAAACTTCTCCTGTGACACTTGCTCCTCTGAATTCGCTCAAGGATGAGTAAGAGATCATCAATCTCCAAGTGGAATCAAGAACTATCAGAGAGAGGACACTAATCAAAATCCCAGAAGTTGACTCACCCACCTACAATCATCTATATATTAATCCCTCATCCCAGAGATCCAAAGGCTAGAATCTTGTATCTTGTAAGGAAGTGTTGTCGATTTCCTGGTACAATATCATAGCGTTGGGTGATCTAAGCTTTTCACGAGGTTAAGAAGGGCTTTCATGCTGGGAGGATGACACTAGTTTAGATCAATGGGTTGTAATCCTCTCTTCTAGTCTCTATATCAATAAAGATATTCAAGTTTTCCTCCACATTCTTGTATGTTTGCTAATATATGCATGTATGTGGTCAATATATATCTGGTCCTATATTGTTTATGACTGTAGATCTCTGCACTTTGAAAGTATTATGCTGCTTTGACTTTACAAGTACTCTTTGAAGCAGAGTGGTCAAGGGAGGAGTGGCAAAGATCTGTCAAAAGGGAGAAGGAACAAGCAGAGAACCAAGCGAAAGATCGAGGTTGGTATTCTTTGCTCCTCTCCTATCTACTTGTCGTAAAGGATAATGAAATTAACTTTAACCTGTTTCTTTCTAAGATAGCTACTCATCTTAGTGGGACTAGCAGCTCTGCATAGACACTAGATTTCCCGATAACACAAGTCTCACCCTTGGCATGTTGGTTAGTGGAGGTATGAGAAGTTGTTTATTATATAGTGTTTTGGTGGGTCGAGGGTTCGAAACCCCACCTGACCATTCCACCATTCGTTAGGTTATACATTGGATATGTTTTGTTTATATGATATATGGTTTGATTTGGATGATAAGGTTCGGGCTATATGGAACTTAATATATACAAAGTTTTGGCAGTCGTGGGGTTGACCCCGCCCGTCTGACATTTTTCCGAAAACTCCAACTGATACACAATAAATACAACCTATTCCTGAATCTGAACAAGTCCAAAAGTAGCTCGTCTAGAGAAAAATCGGCTGCTCTGGGAGGTCAGGGGTTCGATTCTCCCTGATCCCAAAAATTTGGGAAAGAAGGCCAAATTGGGCAAAATCTGGGCTACCACGTGTCAGCACCGAATTGGCCCATATGAACCAATCATAGTCTTCCATGTCACCTCCTCTACTGACATCATCGATGACTCGTGGCTCATTCTTGGGTTGACACGTTTCCCTGCTGATGTACGCATTAAATTGGTTGACCATTGACTATTGACCTTTGACTTTTGACCTTTTTTGGCCCTAATTTTCCATAAACGTTAACTGACTCTAACTTCTCCATCTGAACTCGGATTTACACACTTTTCGCACCATTGGAATCATATCAATGAGCCTTTCAGCATGATCCCACTTTTATCTGGATTTGAAGACTTTGATCTAGAGGAAAATTGGATCCATTTTGGATCAAGGCCACATGAAAAATATCCTTTAGGTGTTAACAATTTTATGGTTTCCTCCCAATTCCCTCATTACCAGTTTCTATGGGCCAGTGAGGGCTTCGACTCGTTGTTTTCATTTGAACCCTTCATCTGATCCATGAAGCTTCATATTCATAGTTTCATCTGTTGAGCTGCATCGGGACTTTCATTTGCATGAGTGTTTCATTTTTTGAGCTACATCATCGTTTCATGTGCCCATCTACATCAGGGTTTCCTGTGGTGAGCTCAAGACTATGATTTTAGTAGTCGCTAGCGAGTTCGATCTTGAGATCCATGGATGAGGGGCCATCCAAGAAGGAGCTGCTCCATAAGGTGTTCCTGGAGCTAAATTCCCATTCTTCTGCCCTGGTGAACTTCAGTGTTTAGTGAAAGGAGCTCGAAGACCAATTCAACAACTTGGAGAAGTGGATGCAGAAGTGCTTCAAAGAGCTGAGATGTGCCGCGGACACGGCCAAGTTGGTTCTTCAAATGCTGAAGGGCTTTTAATAGGGCAATAAATAGACTACAAAAATTGACACACAAAGACATGCCTATGTTTTTCTCTTAGAGTCCCTTCCTTTTGTTTTGTTGCCAGACAGGTTCTCCTCAGAGGCAAAAAAAGAGGCTCAAAAAATTGTTTCTAAATGGAAATTTAGGGTCACTAGAATGATAAGCTCTAGATCCCCAATCACTAATGGAAGGATCCGACATGGAAGCAGATCTGTAAGTGAAGGAAATAGATCTCGAGCCTATGAAATAGATCCTGAAACTTCGAGTGCTTTTTTGACCATTGATCCCCTGATTTTTTTTTTAATGAAAAAATCTTAACAGTAAAGCCCTATACCCCTTTTCTTGTCAATTTCTGATGTATCCTCATATTAAAATATGCTCTTGATGTCTGATCTATCAAGGTATTCTCTACTTACCTCTTTAGGCAATGGCCAAGGATCTATGAGTAGATTTTTTATTTTCTTGTTTGTTGAGAAATAATTTTGATGTGAATGTGTCAATAATATGTGCATTTATAGGTGACTGCTTATGACCTCATATTCTCAATGAAGATGTCAAACCTAATCCAGAATTTGAAGTGTCAAAGATTTGAACAACAAATTCTTGGAAAGACCACAAGCTTAAGCCAATTGAGTTTTAAAGGGAGGTCTCCTTCAAGGAGTTATATGATCTCTGTAGAAGTTTAAAGACAATGGAGTGATCTGTAGCACAAGATCTTCAACAAGCCTTACCTCAACAAATTAGGAATTCTAGCTTCTGATGACAAAAGAAAAATCCATGAGACATATTTTCAAGGAAACCAATGAATTAAGAAGACATGACCAATTTTCTAGTACTTAAATTGGGGGATTCAGCTATGATTGAAGGAATTAGTGGATACAGTCTATACTAGAGGACATTTCCATTGGTTATGACATTTTTGAGCAAAAAATTATATCTGTATTTTTTTTATGAAATTGTTGTCGATGACTTAAATAAAAAAATTTAAGACTCTTGATGGGAGCTTTGTTAAAGTAGTGGAGGTTATATTCTCCCACCAGGGTTCATTCCCTCATGTACATGTTATCCCCTCATGAGCCATCAATAACAACTTCCACGTAAATGGCCCTTGGTGCGAATGGCCTTTTGCCTCAATGTTGACTTTTGCCTCATTGTTAATTTTAATTTATTTTATTATTTGGTAGCAAATTTTACTTCAACGGACATCTTCTCACAAAATATGGATCCATGATGTGGGTGAGTTTCACGTTTCAATGCATAGAGAAATTTTGAATTCAATCATGAGGAAACATCTCTGGTAAAGTATGGATCTATGTTGTCTCCAATGTCGTTTTCCTCCCATTTTTAGCCATGAAGCCCATGGTGTTTTTTAATGAAAAAATACCACATATTCCTTTTCCTGAAGTTGTGAAATTGAGATGGATCCTTTTTGATGAAGCTCCAACCTTTTTACATATATATTTTTATGCCACAATGTCCCTTGTAGTCTTTCCTTTCAGGGATAGTGGTAAAGCTTATTTGATGTAATGCTTACTGTGTACTTTTGGAGAGATGGAAATTGGATCACATCCACCTTAGTTGCACTGAGAAGTTGTTGAGGTCCATGCTAATATCCTGGACATTGGTGGGCATTGTAGTGTTTATATGTTCAGGTGATGGGACATTAAATAGAGACAATACATTGAGTGCATGAATATGACATTCACACACACCTATTCTTATTATTCTTTGTATTCAAGCCGCAATATGGGTAGTGGATACTTACCTAGAAGTGGCTTGGGATCCTATTATTAAATTGTGAGTTACCTTGCTCTATTTTTTCGTTGACACTCATATATGACTTATTATTTTGGTAATAAAGACTATTTGATATTTATAGAGCTTTACTGGGTGCTTAGTGAACTGTAGAGATGTAAACTTGAACCAAGTAATTTTACACATCTCAATGGTACACATATTTGTGTTCATGAGGATGTTGTAGGCTGGCATAGATTCAGATCCTGTGATGTGTATGATTACTTTGGCAGTTTTCACAAGCTAAAACCTAGCCTTCGGTTATTATTCATAAAGAAGCCTCTTTGATTTGAGGTTGATATTAATGGATGGATGTAAGTTGGTGCCATAAAACTAGACAAGCTACAAGTAATGGGCTCAAAATATTTTAGAAGAATATGAAGGTAGCATTGGGTGGCGAAAGATATTTTGATTCCTCATGTGGGATAATACATAGGTGGTAGCTGAATTAAGGAAATTGTTATTTACATGTAGCCAAGATTATTTATTTTTTGGTAGGATTTTGTGGTGCAAGGACTATGATAGATTAAGGTTTTATGCAATTGAAAGTGCATGTAAGAGTATATTTTAGTTTAATGGTTTTAAGATGCTCTACAAATATTTACATATAAGTGCAATCTCAACTTCTTTAATTGATGGGGTTTTAGTTACACATCAACAAATATGTCCAAGTTTAAATTTTAGATGGTGACATGGAATGATTTATTATGCCATTGTTGCTAAGTACTTTACTCTGCCCTTTCTCTGTTGTGCAAGTATGACAATTAAGAACAAAGAACAATGACATTAGACCCAAATTGGCAAGATCGTGTGATTATTGGAGGTCTTTTTTTGTATTTTGTGCTATCCTACTCGATTTTCAGTTGTCAGTGAAATTATTAGATATGAGGCTCTTTTACCTTGAAACACACTAGTAAGCTTGAATAGTGAGGCCTTTTAATTGTTTGATAGGCTAGGTTATTATGATCATTAATTCTACTCAAGTCTGATATTGACCTAGGGGTTCCTAAGGTTGAGGTTCTATGAAATGCACACAATTGACTAAGTTCTAAAACATATAAATAGGAGATATGCAAATTCTAGCTTCACAAACTGGGAAGTGCATCTCAGACGCAGGTCTATATATATTTGTGTTCGATGCGAGGGCAATAGAGCATGACACACCTCCAAATTATTGACCCATTTATGGGAGTTGTTGGGTCTGTTAATCATGAGGAGCTAGGGATAGATTTTGGAGTGAAATCAAAAGAAGAGAAATTACAGTAAGGCCATGAAGAAATATTCCTATGCACTACGTAGTGGGTATATAACACCCAAAAAATGTGGCAACATTGGTATTTGGGGGTTTAGATGTATTTCTTTCAATAAATTTAGGATATAATGATTGTAATCTCTGTGTATAAGGGGACAAGCCTGCCTCTATGTAACTGAGATAGAGAGATAATGTGCTCAAAGGAGCCTTAGTATGCATGTGGCATTAATCATTGGATGGAAACCATGGTTTGGACCCGTGTGCTACATTAAATATTACAGGAGGAGCTAATAAATAAGGAGATTTTGTTTATGATTGCACACGTTGTGTATTCATGTTGATTTATTTGCTAGAATTAGGTGTTAAATCTCTCTTGATTCCTCCAATTATAATGTTACGTGGTAGAATATATTTCTTAACTGTATTGATACATAAGGTGCAAATTGACATGGTCCTAGCTCAAACATTTCTTCAAGCAATTGGTTGGTCTCTATATCTCCTAGGAAGATACACAACATGCAAATCCATAATTATATTCAATTTGCAAGGAAATATTGGAAGTGAACTCAAATATTCTAGACTCAAATCTACTAGGACTCATGTTTGTAATAGAAGTTGAAGAATTGTGTTCCCAAAAGGTTATGGAACTTTATCAAGTATACAAAGACTAACTAAATATCAAAATTTGATCCACATTGTAAACAATATTCCTTTCTTTCATGCATAGACATTGGGAAAATGAAAATATAAATTATCTCAAAACCTTGAAATAATAAATATTTTACTTAAAAGCCTTAAAAATAGGATCATTCAAAAACAAATCTCATGATTATCACTTAGCTCACTTAAATTTTGTTGAGAAAACATAATCTCATAATTTTCCTTATGACTAGCTAGATTTTTTTCAAAAAATCAAACAAAAACATTAGTGTGTCTGGCTACCCAATAAAAACTCACACTCTTGTTTGAATTGATACTATCATTTTGATTTATTTATTTTGTATTTTTTATTTCTTGGTTCTTTGGTTCAATATATCTTAAAAGTTACATAGATCTAGTCATTTTTATAGGCCATTGAGTTGGGATGACTAAAATTAGTAGATACCACCCTCAAAACATTCAAAAGCCTCAATAGGTTGACAATGGTTCACTAAAGTTACCCTAAATTTAGTATGATATAATCCTTAGGTAACCAACCTCAGGAATAGCGTTGGTTAATTTATGTTGTTTTAAGTTTATTGAGTTTGAGTTTTATCATGAAACTACTAGAAGTGTACTAGCATGGGTGAGTTGATTATCTTGATAACAATGTTATGGTTTGATCTAGTCCATGAAAGGAACTTATAATTGATGGTCAAAATTTCACATTCCTTTTATTTTTTATCCTGACATATAACAAATATCTTTATGTTATAGCCTCTAGCTAGATATATACAATAACTACCACTCAAAAGTTGGATGCCATCATTTTGGAGCTTAAGCTTACTCAACTTACCTTTTTTTGAGTTGAAAATGTCATCAGATCTCATTATATCATCTATTGCAAAGCATGAATCCAATTTACCTTTGTTTCAGTTAAAAATGTGATTAGATCTTGCTATATCATCTTTTATAGAGAATGAATCCAATTTCTTAGAGTCCATTTGCTTGAGGTATAACAAAGCTACTTTAATTAATTAAAATTACTTTTCATATTATGTTTGCTGATTGTGATTCTATAGGCCACATCTGCATTGGAAAAGGGGCATATTTAATGAAGTGTGGAAGGAGAGGGAAGCTTCAGTCCTATCCTTTCAAACTTTCTAAGGTATGTAATAAAATTTAAAAAAAAATCTCCATAGAAACTTGTGCTTTAACTTTTTCTTTTGATAATGGATTATTTATGTGATCTCCCCTCTCTCACACACAACCAGAGTCTAGACATACATGGATTTTTGGGATATGTGGAAAATGGATAGATTTAGGCTAGCCATTTATCTAGAAATTTACACTGTAGGATATCAGGCATTTACAGTTGAATATTTCCTTGCCACTAAATTAGATTTGTAGAGTCAGACTCCTATTATTCAGACACATACCTCACTTTTAAATCAATTTATTGCTGACTTCTTGAGAAGGTAATTACATTAAGTCATCTCAAACGTTGAAATAACAACAAACACATACCCTCACTTGTATAAATGATTTGTAAATTTTGACCCACACTCTATATTTTCTAAGACAAGCATTTCTTTGTATGAAGAAGCTATAGGGATGCTTCAGTTGGTGGAATGTTGATTGAATGTGAGAGAAAACTAGCTTATAAAGAAAGCTTTTGACTAAAAGAATGAGGTCATAGTAGAGGTTTAGGAAGAAGAGGTGAGAAAGACGAATAGAGGAGTAATAATATCCCTGTACAAGGTACTTATGATAGTTCCAGCTAACGTAACCATTCATGGAAACATTGCAATTATTGCAGAAAAAGTGGTAACATTGAAATACCTTGAGACTAGAAACAAATAGAATTGCAAAAGAATCAAATTAAATGCAAACAAAATAAGAGGTAGAGGAAATAACATGAATAAGTTCAATGAAGAAAAGGAGAATGATTTTTTGTTTTCGGTTTCTCACTTAGATGCATCCCAAAGTATTTGATATCTAAATTCAGGCACCACCAAACAAATGGCAGACAAAAACAAGTGGTTATGAAAAATTCAAATTTGTAACATTGGTAATATTGTACTTGGAGATGATATCTACAAAAAGATAAGAATGTTCCTTAAGTATGTGGCATAACATAGTTTACTTCCAAAATTGCGTAATTGATTTTGATCAAAAAGAAATGTTTAATCAAAATAGGTAATAATAGCTAGATATACTAGAACAGATAATTTATGCAAATTTGAATGCACAACAGATAAAAAAGAGGCTTTCCTTTCAAGAAAAAACTCTGAATAACAGCAACATCTCTATCACCTCAACATTGTCAATGCATTGAAGAAGAACACTATTGTTCGACATCTTACAAAAATTGAAGAAAAACAAGGTGTTTGTGAATCTATGTTGCACAGTTAAATTAAGAAAGTACTAACACCGAACTCTAATTTAACGTTTGGATCTAGATGCAAAACAATCTTGAATAGTGGAGCTACAAAAATAGAATTACATGCAGATCAAGGGTAGGAGCTCATATATCACTCGTTAAACTGAAATAACCTAATTTATATTATTAAATATAAGGATATGACATTACTCATGAGTTGTATATGATCCTATAGTATTATGCTTAGAGCAAGTTCTCCTCACGATAAAATACCTTTGTGTTTTTTTCTTGACAATCCCTTTATACCATACAAGGAAAGAGGAAGATGACTATTGTACACATATGTGGGAGTAATAATAAATGGATATGAGGATTGTGAGGATTGGATTTTAGAGATTGTGAGGATTTTTAAACATGTGGACAAAAAGTGAACATAGGGAAATTATATCCACTATTTATTTCTTTATTTACTTCTATTATTTTTATTTACAATGTTGAAAGCAAAAAGAGATTGCAAGAATCAAAGATTACTACAACAGTTAGTACGACACAAAGAGTATAATGAAGATGCAGGCATACAAAATTCAACTTTTCTACAAGAATGAATAGAACAACAAATTATTAAGCTTTTCATATTATTATAAACTTATCTACGACAGATGTAAAGAATAATATGGTGTCCAAGATGAATAAAAATAGGAAAAATAGTAGAGCTTGATAGAAATAGGTCCCAAAGTAGTTTTGATCAAAACATGAGCTCTAATATAACTTTGCAAAATCCTTTGGTTTGTATCCCTAAATAATATCATGTTTTCATCATGATAAATATGAGCAATGATAATAAAGAGATTAAAACATACAAAATATAAGTTAGGAGTGATAATTGTTATGCAGTCACAAAACAACAGATATTGACATAAAGTAAAGATACCAAAAATATGTAAATTTGTTTCTTCAAATGCGACCAACCTAGAGAAAGAAATGAGGAAAGGAAAGCAACCTCTTAACTAAGTGAAATTCTTTAGGTTGAATTAGAAACAAGCTTCACAATATGAAAATATCAAAATGAGATGTAGACTGCTTACAACCCTCAAAAGAGTTTGTTAGCTAAAAGCTAAGACTCAGCCAAACATATCCTGAGCTTGAACCTGCAAAACTCCCCATAGAGGTCTTCTTATGCAGGCAAGATGGCCCACGATAGCCAAAACATGTCTATGGGAGATTTGAGCCTTAGTAGGGGTTATAGGACACCCCACTTTTACATTGTACAAAGAATCATAGAAGGAAAATAGATTTTGTGCAACTTTGCTCCAATAGAAGAACATCAAGACATAAAATCACACTTTATTTGAGAACTTAATCCAACAACTGAAGCTTCTATTAAATAATACTCTCCATCTTCTTGAACCCTTAGTTTTTTTAGATACTTCATTTCTTCAAATAACCATCTAATTTCATAAACATTTTCAAAATCTTTACAGAAGTCCATGGAGATTTGATTAGTTGATAAAACAAGGGGGGTGATAATCTCCCCATTAAATTTCAATTCCCACAGACCGTTTACCCCTCATGGACAAGTGGGACTACATAAGTCAATCATTGCAATTGGGACTGTGTCCAAGTCTAGGGAAACTTTGGTAAAATAGATTCCCCCATCCATGGCTTCTTAGATCAAGAAGCTTTGAGTAACCGAATGTTGTAAGAAAAATTAGCTTCCTTAAATTTACACCCAAATGCTTGCCGCATTGTCATGCAAGAAAAAACTATCAACAAAAAATATAGGGGTACATACCATAGGCACTTACTACAACCATTTTTTGAATGACATAAAGCTGTCAGATGTTCAACAATATATTAGCAGTCTACAAGATATGGATCCTTAGAGAATGACTTAAAAATGATAGAAGTCACTATAAACACAGTATCAATAATCATCCAAGTTAACTTGGAATCATTGATTCAACATGATCGTACCTCTAACTAAGTCAGTTTCATTTGGAACCAACCAAAACAGGTCAACTCAGGTCAATTTATTTTTGAACTAGCCAATGCTTAGAAAAATCAATCAAACCCACCCAAGCCTAGTTGTTCAACTTGCATAAGAAGTTTATAAAAGACAAACATAGGTATTTCATTGTCTATTTCATATGTTTTCTCCCTGGGTTTTAAAAGTTGGGTTCTACACTATCCAATAAAGGTTTTCTATGCAGAGTGAGTGGGGGAATTAGGAGACTAGTACACACTAAAACACAAGTAGGGCAGAAAATTATTAGCACACCTATGTCCTAGCAAGACTACTACAAGTTTGGACAATTGATTGGAATGAATCTTCTTATAAAGTTAATCCTAAGTCACAGGGTTTGTTAAACTTGAACATGAGGTTCAATTTTTGGAAAACTTCAAAACAAAGTTCAAAATATCTTGAGATTCAGTTCAAGTTCAGTATTTTTACCTACCAAAAGAGGGTAAATACACCTAGGAGAAAAAAATTCTCCCCTTTGGACAACCAACAACCCTATATGATCGGCACATAATGTTATGTCATGTTGTTGCACTTATTGCTCTTGTCATATTTCTCCCCATCTGATATTCCTTCTTGAAGGATGCTAAGTCATCCATCAATAGGAACTTTAACCACTTTTGCAATCATGTGCTTTCATTTAATGTTATGGGCATACTAATATGGACATAGATAAAATTGGTTAATTGACCAATTTTGATTGTATTATTGTTCCCTTACTTGACATGGGAGGTTTGTCTTAAAATCTACTCTAGTGAGGCCTCATTTTGATGCTTTAGGGTTTTAGGAAGGGAACTACTCGGGAAGCACTAATTGATGTAGCATGTCCAAGGTAATCCATACTTATCACTCTCCATTTTCCTCTATTATATAATCTCCATTCTTTGGTTTGGTGGTTAATGGTCATTGGGATTGGCACCCTTCATCCACATCCTTGAGTCAAGGCACAAAAAATTGGCCCCAGAGTTTGATGCGAGTACATGGAAGTTAAAAGCATAAAATTCCACAACAAAATAAAAATGGAAAATGGAAAATATGGCTAGGACATTATTAATGTGTGGGAAAAATCATCACATGAGCACTAACCCCCCCATAAGCCATCACCCAGTACCTCAAGGATTGAATGCTTCATTTAAAGAAAGGAACTCTTGTAAGCCCTAACCCTAACGACCAATAAACTGTTTAATTTTAAAGGGGTAATGGAAAAATATAGAAGCAGGCTTGGGCTCCTAAGTTATGTGCCTAATAGAGACATATGATAAGTTAAAGGCACATCAGAGGAGTGGAAAAAGCAAGCCAAGGAAAGTGGTAACTTGTGCCATGACAATTGCTCCCGCCTAACATCTATACACTTAGGATATTAGACCATCCATTAGATGGTCACATGGCTATGGCACCTGCCCTGAATTTCTCACCCACTCCATAACCATCATTAGCACAAACACTTGTGGACTGATGAGTTAACCTGGGACATGTCACTCCCCTTGGGGGCTAGAAACACCTAATAGGGTTTTTGACCTAATCATCCCTAATATAAGTAAGGTAACTTGTTTGCATGTCCTGATCTAGTTGGACAATTGAGAGTTGAGTTTTGTGTGAATTATTTATAGACCTTCCATGGGAGGTCAAAGAGTGATCACTACCATTTCTTAATCTTTCTACAAACCAAGTAAAGATTCCAAATGTGTATAAATTAGTGGCTCCTTGGAGAATCCCAAGAGTGGCGCTATTGTAGCAACAAGAAATTCATTTATTTTGAGCTCTTCAATAGTTCATTGATAGTATATTGTTTATTCCACAAAATACCTCAACAGTGTATGATCAAATTACAATTAAGCCTATCATAATATTTTGACTTACCCTCTTTTAGAGGGAACCTAGAGTGTGTGTCAAGCTTGCACATCAATTGTATCATGCAGAGTTTACCTGGGACAATTTTTGTGGATCTAAGCAGAAACATACCTATTGGAATTCAAGAGGAAACAATACTACAAAGTGGGAAAGAGGTTTCACAATTAACCTGGCTTTCACATTATGGTTGGAGTCGGTTTGTTGGCAAGATGTTGGATACCCCAAATTCCTTTTTATGATTGAGTATAGGATTGAATCCTTCTACATATTCCTCTCTCAATTGTCATTAAGTGATGGGTTTTCTTAGAAGTGCTTCACACATATAAACTTTAGCATAGTTTTCTTGAGTCTTTGGAGGTGGTTAGCTTTTTAAAGCACACATGTACAAGAAGATGAGAAATAATATGCCTAACTAATTTGAAGTTATCTCCCTGTGAATAGGATGTTTCCATTCATAAACTTGACGACTCGCTCTACTTCTTTCTAGTGAAAAACTTTGGGACTTGCCAGGAATCATGAGACAATTCCAACCCCATAACTATAAATTTCTTATTTAGATCTATACCCACTAGATTATAATCTACACAAGGAGAACTCCATTCTTGCTTCGGAAGAACATGCAATCAAATTGTACCATGCTATTTAATATTTTATGTATTTATTCTCATCCTTGGTCTGTGACACAAAGATGCAATAGGCTACCTTGCATTTTCTATACTAACACTCCTAAAAAATAATAAAGTATGCCCAAATCTATTATTTAAAATGATCTATGTAGCTCACCTTTTGGTTTTTCAATTATCAAAGTTGTTACCTATATTGATTAGGTATTCACAACTGATACCACAATCACAATATATGTTATAGTTTCATCTGTGTTGCTCTGAAGGTGTTTCTCCTTTAGTGGAGAAACAATACACTACAGTTTCCATTTAGGGGAGAAGTGTACCTAGTAGCAACCTTGGCCTATGTGCAGATGGGTTGAATGCACATTAGACTCTATATGTTGTTTTGAAGGTGTTGCTCCTTCAACAGTACTTCATCTCAGTAGATCCTTTCGGTCTGCACCTTCAGTAGATTCATGCAGCCTTGGGATACATGTTGTAGATTATAGTTTTCCTATGAGGGTGTAGCAGCGATGAAATAAGTGCATCAATTTTAGGCATATTGTGGTTTTTGTATGCAAGAATTCTTGTTTAGTGTTTCCCAAACATAGATAGAGCCATATTTAGTATGATTTTATAGTTTGACTTAGATTCTCACTTTTCTTAATTTAGTTGTTTTTCTTAGTTTTGTTTTATGCACAGATTTATCTTTAAGAAAAGTGCACAATAGAGAAGGGTTCTATATTTTGAGCAGGGGACACACTTCTAGGTAAGAGGTACTTTATTCTAGGAATCTTTTTCCATGCAGGTTAGGTGGTTATCTGAGAATCCCAAGAGTGACTCTATCATAGCAATAAGAAATTCATTTATTTTCAGTTCTTCATTAGTGCATTGATAGTATATTGTTTATTCCATGCAATACCTCAATAGTTTATGATCAAATTACAATTAAGCATGTCATAATATTTTGACTTACCCTCTTTTAGAGGGAAACTAGAGCATGTGTCAAGCTTGTACATTACAATTGTATCATACAGAGTTTACCTAGCATGAGTTTTGTGGATCTAAGTAGCCAGATTCCTGTTGGAATTCAAGAGGCAACAATACTACAAAGTGGGAAAGAGGTTTTACAGTTAACCTACCTTTCACATTATGGTTGGAGTCAGTTTGTTGGCAAGACGTTGGATATCCCAACTTCCTTTTTATGACTGAGTGCAATATTGAATCATCTGACATATTCCTTGCTCAATTGTCATTAAGCGATGGGTTTTCTCAGAAGTGATTCACATCTATAAACTTTACCAAAGCTGTTATTGAGTCTTTGGATGTGGTTATCTTTTCAAAGAACACAAGTACAAGAAGACAATAAATAATATTTCTGACTAATTTCAAGTTATGTTCCTGCAAATAGGGTGTTCCCTTCCATAAACCTGACGACTCGCTTTGCTTCTTTCTAGTGAACAAATTTTGGACTTTTCATGAATTTGGGATTTTGTGTATGTTGATATTGTGCTGTCTCTTTGATTTATGTCAAGTAACAGTGGTTAATAAGGAATATATTCTTGAGCAGCAAGCACACATCTTATTCTACTATCGACAAGAAACTCCATAGTTTTCAGGCATGACAACAAAAATGCAGATTTCAGTGGGATATCCAAAGTCTATGTTGGATGAATTTAATACTAGTGATGATCTTGATTCCTTGTCAAATAAAGAATGTCACAAGTCAAATTCAAATAAACAGAAGCAGCTCAAAAATGAAGGTGAAGCTATTTCTTTTTGTCCAAGTCAATTTTTTTTTATTTTTTGGTTGCTATCATGTTTTCAGTGTGGACTTGTGAAATTCCAAATTGCATGTTGGTTTATTAAAGGTG
>APFE030290213.1:274115-287734 GCA_000404065.3 Pinus taeda
CCACTTTAATAAAGACCCACTTAGTCATTTATTTCCAAAGTCACTTTTCCTTTCTAATTTTATATTAACTTTATTAAAATCACTTTAAAATTAGACTTTAGTAACTTTATCACTTAAAGTCACTTTTAAATTAGATTTAACTTTACAAAAATTATAAAGTTACTTTAAGAGAAAAATTAAAATCTTTTGGACACTTTTCCCTAGGCCAAAGACCAAAGCCTAAGGGAACCACCTGTCCTCCGGTACCAAATTTCAACACTCCCTCTTACCGAGGAAGGTGTTCCTCACCACACCAATCTTGTCTAGACATGCTTGCCCGTGGTAAGGCTTTGGTAAGAATATCTGCAACCTGCTCATCAGTGGGAATGTACTCAAGCTTCACAGCTCCCTTCTGAACATAGTCTCTGATGAAATGATATTTGATCCTGATATGCTTTGACCTATCATGAAATACTGGATTCTCCGCGAGTTTAATGCAACTCTGATTATCACAGTAAATCACTGAAGGTCTCAACAGCTGACCAAATAAGCCAAACGACATCTTGCAAAGCCAGATGGCCTCACAACTAGCTAGACTCACTGCCATATATTATGCTTCTGCTGAACTCAATGCTACTGACCGCTGCTTCCGGCGGAACCATGACATTACTGCCGAACCCAACCCAAAACAGCACCCTGAAGTGCTCTTCCTATCAAAAGCACAACCTGCCCAATCAGAATCAGTATAACCTGCCAATCTCACTCCATCCCCCTGCCTTTAGTCCAGACCATAATCCACTATCCCTTGCAAGTATCACAAAATGTGTTTTGCAGCCACCCAGTGAACCATCCTAGGCTCACACATAAACTGACTCATCGTGTTGACTGCAAAACAAATATCTGGTCTAGTGTTGACCAAATACATCAAGGAACCAATCAGTTGCTTGTACAATGTGGGATCCACCAACTCAGAATCTGAAGCATGAAGCTTCTTCCAATTGGTGATCATCGGTGTCAACATGGGTTTACAATCCTCCATGTGGAATCTACCAAGGATGTCCAAAATATACTTCCCCTGCCCGAGGAAGAAATGCCCCTCCTCCTGCCACACCTTCAAACCCAAAAAGTAATGCATCAAGCCGATGTCCTTCATCTCAAACTCCGCCGCAAGATCTTTCTTGCAGTGCTCTATGAGTCTCTCTACACCTGTAATGATAAAGTCATCCACATACAACACCAGAATGAGAGGCTCCTCACCTATCACAATATAGTAAAGGTTCAGATCTGCCTCACTCTTTCTGAAACCCATCCCCTGCAAGTATGTATCTATCCTAGAGTACCAAGCTTTGGGAGCTTGCTTCAGGCCATAAAGGGCCTTCTTTAGTTTGCACACATAGTCCCATGCACCTCAAAGCCCAGTGGCTGCTCAATGTACACCTCCTCCTGTATGAAGCCATTGAGAAATGCAGTCTTCACATCCATCTGGTGGATCTTCCAACCCATCTCTATTTCCATCAATATAATGGAGTGGATCGAAGTATATCGAGCCACGGGAGTGAAGGTCTCCTCATAATCAACTCCCTCTACCTGGGAGAACCCTCCAACCACAAACCTCGCTTTGAATTTCTCAATGATGCCATCTGCAGCATGCTTTACCTTGTAAAGCCATTTGGAAGTAACCACAGATTTTCCCTCAGGCCTCAGCACCACCTCCCAAACATCATTCTTCATGATAGAAGAATACTCCTCGTGCATGGCCTCTTTCCAGACCTGCTGGCTAGCTGCCTCCTCATAGCTAGAAGGCTCAGAGTCAAGGATGCTAGTAGCCATTGCCATATAGCTACAAAACCTCTCAGGTAGACTACTCTCTTTGATTGGCCTCTTAGGCTCAGCAACAGATGTGGCATCTCTCAAGGTGTCCTGAAGCAACTTGGGCTTCCTCTTCCCTGAGCATACTTCTCTCATTGGAGAATGAAACTCCTCCTCCTCATCACCATCAGTAGCCTGAACTCCTGACTTCCTGTCTATTGTTCTCCTACCTGCACCTGAACCTGTAGAAGCAAAGGTACCGTGTGAACTATCCATTAGTGGACTCCCTAGTGAACTGCTCCGTGGACTGCTCTGCATGTTGCCCAGAGCACCACCCCTCTAGCTCATCAAGCCACTGCTCACTGATGGACCTAGCATCGTCATAGATGTACCTCTGGATCCTCCTGATCCCGGCCCATTAGATCCCTACGACTGACTCAACTGCTGCTGAGGGTCTGGCTGATCTAGATACTCTAACTCCTGTGACCTCCTAAAGGCCCTGTCCTCCTCGAACTTCATATCCCGCCTGACAACAACTTTCCTCTGTGCAGGAATGTAAATTCGAAAGGCCTTTGAGGTCTCACTGTAGCCCACAAAGATACCCTTCTCTGCGGTGGGCCCTAGTTTGGTCCTCTTCTCCTTGGGTATGTAGGAGTATGTAATGCACCCAAAGATACGAAGATGACCAATATTAGGCTTCTTCCCGGAAAACGCCTCCTCCATAGTCATGTGCCCCAAGGCCCGATGCAGACTCCTGTTTTGCAAATAAATAGCTGTGTTGCAGGCCTCTGCCCACAAGAATAATGGCAACCCCTGATCATCTAACATGGCTTTGGCAGCCCCTACAATGGATCTGTTCTTCCTCTCCGCAACCCCGTTCTGCTGGGGGTTGTAAGGAACAGTGAACTCCCTCCTAATGTCTGCCTCTACACAATAGTCAACAAACTCTCCAAGGGTGTACTCTCCCCCGTTCTTCGACCTTAGGGACTTGATCTTCCAACCTGTCTATGTCTCCACAAGAGCTCTAAACTCCTGAAACCACCTGAAGACCTCACTCTTGGTCTTCAAGAAATAAATCCCAGTCCTCATGGAGTGATCATCAATGAATAAAACATAGTACTCATATCCACTCAAGGAAACATGAGACATCAGACCACTCACATCGGAATGAATCAAATCAAGTATCCCAGTCGCTCTGTTGTCACTGTTGGGAAAAGGGGATTTGGAAAACTTACCCATCGTACATCCTCTACAAGTATCAAAGTGATCAGTACTGAAATCTGGCACACCTGTAGTGATCTCCCGCAATGTCCTTAAGACTGCAAGATACATATGCCCCATCTTGCAGTGCCAAATCTCACACAGCTCAGAACTGCTAGCTCTACTGTCGGTACTACTGGT
This sequence comes from Pinus taeda, assembly GCA_000404065.3. Lineage (NCBI taxonomy): Eukaryota > Viridiplantae > Streptophyta > Pinopsida > Pinales > Pinaceae > Pinus > Pinus taeda. The sequence goes on from APFE030290213.1 coordinate 277,305, forward strand.
TAATGCAAAAACGGTCTGGAATGCAAACTTGTAAACCTTTGCATGGCGTACACCTATCACTCTATCTGAATCAGTTGGAATGCCCCTGGAATACATCAACACTTGTCCTCCCCTGAACAGTACCTCATATCCTCTGTCCTCCTAAGCTGAGATGGATATGAGGTTCTTCCTCATCCTTGACACATAAAGAACATCTGACACCTTCATAAAGAACATCTGACACCTTCAAGGGAGGTTTGGAATCCCTCTGAAATGACAGTGTCCCCACACCAACTGCTCTAACAACTCTGTCATCATCAAGTACTACCTCCATACCAGTGCAACTCTTTGAAAGCTCTGAGAAGTACTCACGGACTCCTATCATGTGATGTGAAGCCCCACTGTCCACATACAATATACCCGAAGATGCTCCGCTAATCGGTGGAAAAGCATGCTCCCTCTGAACCTGTGTGGCAGGTGATCTTGCACTAGAGGACTCACACACAGTGAACCCAAACTCCCGGTCAAAAGGATCTGCAAAGTCCTCAACCTCTGCTGAAGCTGCCACACTCTAGTTCTTCCCCTTCTTCTTCTTCTTCTCCAGACACACAACTACATAGTGTCCCATCTTTTGACAATTCCAACACTTCACCTTGGAATATTCCTTTTGTGTGTTACCTTGTTTACCTTTACCTTTACCTTTTCCCCCACATTTGCTTTTGGAAGCCTGTTTCTTCCCTTTGCCTTTCTTGCCCCCTGCCAACAGTGCTACATCCTCATCTCGCTCAGCTGGCTTGGCTGCCCCAAGTTGACCTTTCCTAATCTCTGTCTGAATGCAATCATCCCAAAACCTCTCACATGTGGGAAGGGTCTCACGTGTACAAACCCCATCAGTAAAGTTCATCCATGAACGGGGGAGGCCATTCACTACAATCCACACCAACTCAGTGGGTGGAATGACCTCTCCAACTGCTGCCAACTCATCTCTCACATTAGTAACCTTTATGAGATATCCAGCTGCACTATGATTACCCATCTTAACGGTCTTAAGCTTCTCCTTCAGGACCATTTTCCGATTCTCATTGGTACTCTGGTAGAAATTGGATAATGTTGTCCACATCTCATGGGAATTTCTCTTTCCTCTCACATGAGGAATGCAATGGTCTTTGACTCCATCTAGAATCAATCTCTTAGCCTTGGTGTTCTTTTTATTATAATCAGCCAACTGAGTAGCATCAGTAGGTACAACAACAAGGTTCTGTGTGGTATGCACCATGATGTCCCAAACTTTTGCCTCCTCAAAGATACTATGAATTCTCTCCTTCCACACATTGTAATTGTTAGGCCCATCCAACTTATCCTCCACCCTCAATCCTAATGACATCCTGTTGTCCTAAAACTGAAAAATAACACTGTTGTAGTAAAGATAAAACTGTTGTTTGTGAAAAATCAGCGTGCTGGAATTTTCTGAGTGAAAAATCAGCAGGCTGTAATTTTCCTCCTTGCTGTCCCAAACTGCACTTCAGCACTCAAGCTCTGATACCATGTAAAAATTTCTCATTTCCACCCCGGTTTTCATTTTCACCTTATTTTTCCAAAATAGTTAAATTCCCTTTCCCATATCCATACATTCAACAACTGGAAAAGAAATTTTGCTCAAAACACAAATTCTGGAAAAATTACAGAATGCTGGAAAATGCATAAATAAAAAAGTAAGCAGGTACAAATAGCCATTCAACACATTTAAACAAAATGATTTTTTGTCAAGGTGACCCTAGAAAAACCCCCTTCAACTCTTAGGGAAAACTAGTTTGAAAGTTCCTTCTTATTTCTGGAAAAATGCTTTTTACAGTGAGAAATATTCAACAAAAGATCAGCAAGCAAACTTTTACAACCTATCTCGTTTTCCGTGCCTCATAGCCAACTGGAAAAACTTTGCAAACAACAAAACAGAACAACAATAAATGTTGTATGGCCTCCTCGATTTTTGTGCCCAATTTCAGCCTTAAATGTTGTTGTGCATCTTGCCTAGAAAAGCATGCAAGCTGCCATAAATATGTTGTACAGATTTCCTCGATTTTTGTGTAGAAAAAAACCAGCAGTTCAGCTGTACGGATTTGCCTCAATTTGCATGCCAAGGTACAACCACTTGCTATATGGATTTATGCTCCTCAATTTTTGTGCACTTGTTGTACAGATTTCTAGAAAATTGTGCCCAAATTTTGCCTTTCACTGTGTGCTAACTCAACTGTACGGATTTGCTAAATGCTACCTTGGAATGTGTGCCAAGCTGTTGTCTCCTTCTCCTCCCTGTCCAGACATCTCCCTTGCTCTCTTGCTCTCCTTCTCTCAACCTGCTCATGAAAGAATGAATGACCTTTTCCTCATTTTCCTCATTTAATCTAACCCTAAGTGACTTTTGGGGAACCCCTAAATCCAATGGTTGAAATAGATTGAGATCTAGGGCTGAGATTAAATGCTCATTTAAATCTCACTTTCTATTTTTTAATTCACCCCACTTTAATAAAGACCCACTTAGTCATTTATGTCCAAAGTCACTTTTCCTTTCTAATTTTACATTGACTTTATTAAAGTCACTTTAAAACTAGACTTTAGTAACTTTATCACTTAAAGTCACTTTTAAATTAGATTTGACTTTATAAAAATTATAAAGTCACTTTAGGAGAAAAATTAAATTCTTTTGGACACTTTTCCCTAGGCCAAAGATCAAAGCCCTAGGGAACCACCTTTCCTCCGGTACCAAATTTCAACACAGAGCCATGTAGCCAACATACCAATTTGGTGACCTCCTCTACCTACACTATGATGTGGGTACTCCCACATTCTCTCTAGCATAATGCATCAATATGTAAACCTCTATGGTGTGCTTCCTTCCATATATGGGAGTCTCTACATGGGTGGGTGCTTCCACTCTCTGCTCCTTTGCTTATGGATGCTCCACATCATCCCGAGGTTCTTCCTTTAGAGCTAAAAGCTCCTATTCTCCATGCAATGGAATCTCCCTCTCAAGGGAACATATCATGGCCTTATCTTCATCAAACTTCACATCTTTATGAACCATTGTCATCTTGTGACATGGCAGGTACACCTAATAGTTGTGAGGTGTATTAGTGTATCCCACAAATATGCCCAACTCAGTTGTTGGTTCTAGATTTTTCCTTGCATACCTGGTAACATGAGAGTAAACTGATGAGCCAAAGATTCTGAAGTGTGCCACATTTGGTTTCTTACCTAAAAAATCTTCTTCTTGTGTACTCAACTTGAGAAGCTGATGGGGACTCTTATTCTATGCATATACAATTGTGTTGCATTCTTCAACCCACAAGTGTAATGGTAGGCTCTGATCATGTAACATTGACTGTGCAACTCACACAATACTTGTGTTCTTCGTTTCAGCTACCCTATTCTACTATGGGTTATGGGGTGTTATTAACTCCCATCGAATGCCTTCTCATGCACATAATTTCTTGAATTCATTCGACACATATTGTCCATCATTATTTCTCCCAAGAGGCTTCACTTTCCTACCAGAGTCTTTCTCAACAAGTGCTTTAAATTCAAAAAAATTAGCAAATGTTTGATCTTTCTTCTACATGAATAAAATATAACACTTACGAAAGAAATCATCTACAAATATTACATAATACATGTTCTTGGGTGTGGAAGCTTTTGAGAACAGTTCACACACATCTGAGTGAACTCTTTCAAGGATCGCTTGCACTCGAATGTCCTTATCATGAAAGGTGGCTTTGGTGTACTTCTCCAATGTACACCCATTGCATGTATCTCTCTGCTCTGGTTCATCCTTGGGAAGTCCTGTAGAAATATTTTGCATGATATTCAAAGCTCTGTGGTGAAAGTGACCCAATCTTCTATGCCACAACTCAACGATGTCTTGGCTCTACAACTTCTCTACTTTTGTGCTCAAATAAGCACAATCTTCTACATCCAATTTTTATAGGTTCTTCACCCAAACCCCGATCCACTTCACTCTTCCTGAGGCTATGTGACAAAGGAAAGCCTTTCCTTTCCTAAATATCACATCATAACCACGATCCTCCAACATAGAAATTGAAACCAAATTATTCTTCAAACTTAGAACATACAAGAAATCTTTTAATGTGAGAGGAGAACCAGACTCTGTCTAAAAAGTAACAGTACTAATGTCATTTGCACTATACCTTGCATCATCTCCCATTTCGATGCGCATATGAAGATCCTTCTGCTCCAAGACATTGAAGAATTATTTGTTGTTGGTCATATGGAATGAGGCTCCACTATCAATATACCACACACTACCCATCACCGATGTCACCATGCAAGCAATGAGGGTGAAATCGAACTCAAATTGTGAAGTAAGAGCTTCACCTACTTCTCCTCCTAAGGGATTCTTACCAACCTCCTAATGCACATGTTTGTGGCATAGTGTCCCAGCTCATGACGGTAAAAACATTTAATATTTGACAAATCCTTCTTATTGCTGCCCTGAATGGAATTTGATTTGGAATGTGATGAATTCCCTTTCCCTTTGTTTTCCTTTCTATCTAAGGCACAAATCTCCTCATAAACATGCTTGGATGAGGATCGATCTCTGGTGTTCCTCCAAATCTCTTCTTGCACCAATTCAAACCACAAACACTCCCACTCTAGTAGCTTCTCCCTCCCATTTACTGAATCCTAGTAGTTGTGCCATCTCTTGGGAAGGCCTAGAAGTTCTAGGCTGACCATGTCATCTTCAGCAACTATAACACCAACACTTCCAAGCTCATCCCGACATTGGGTGAACTTGGTCAAGTAATTTGGTATTGTGTTTCCCTTCTCTATATTTATTTTTATGATCTTTTCCTTCAATCTCATCTTCTTATGGTCACTATTGTTTTGAAACAAGTTTGTCAATTCCTTGCACATTACATATGGTGTCTCCTTACCATTGAGGTTCGAGATAGTATTATCTTGAAATCCTTCTAGGATAATCCTTTTCACCTTTATAACACATTTTCTCCACTCTGCCAGATCTTGAGCATCAGTTGTTATAGGCTTAGGAGTATCTTCGTCTATGAATTCCTTAAGCCCATTGTTTTCCAACACTACTGCCATCATTTCCTTCCAAGTAATATAGTTCGAACTACCCTCAAGGGAATATTCGAGTCTCAATCTGTAGAATGACATCCTGATGGCTCTAAAGTATGCTATTGCAAATTCAATTTTAGCTGCAAAAGAAAAACTGATATTATCCTCTTCTAGAGTGACTTTTTGCTTCGATACAATGTATAAATTCGTTGTAGATTCAAACTTCTAAACATAATTTACTAAAATAATAGACTTGAATCTACTCTACTCATCAGCGAAAACAATTAAATGATCATGAAATCACGAAGTGTACAAGATAAAGAATTCAATCAACACATTACAGAATGATTTCTTGGGGAAAGATACAACTAAAAAACCATGCTATCTGTATATTGCATTATTTAGAAAATATGAGAAGATTACAATGCTTTTCTCAAGCTCGTGAAATCTATGCACTATCTCTATATGTCTCACTGCTTCCTAGACAAGCCGAGGCCAATACTTAACTGAATTTTCACTTTCCCAAGTCCCTATTTCTTTGGGAATTAGCCCCCTATAAATTATGGAAATTCCTCAATATGAATTGTGCAATCCTCATAGGCGTTCCTTTGACTACATGTACCACAAGTACAATTTAGATGATTATACAACTGATAGTACATTGTCCTTCAACTCCAATATCAACTGGGTAAGTCTTAGATCTGACCTACATGAGTTATTTCTGAGTGAATCGTCAGTTAAATGGTTCATCATGAAATGCAGCACCACACTACTAGACCTCCCACTAGTTCCTCCAATAGTTGGAACTAGTTTAACCAACTTTAACTCAATTAAATTGAATTAATTAATTACAACTCAAAATAAACTCAACTAGGGCTCCTATAATGTAGGATACACTCTACATGACTCAAGTTAGACCCTCAACTCGAATTAATCAAGCCAACTAATTCAAATTAACTTAGTTAGCTAATACAAGTTTTCATTTGATGTGGAATTACAATTTTATTCCTAAGTTAATTCAAGTAAAAAGTTAAATTAGGATTTTCTTGTTGCATTTTCAACGTTCTTAGCTTGCAAGATTCTTTGTTCTCCATTGTCATCCAAGCACTCAATATCATTTTCATAGAAATCTACTTTGTTCGTATGAATATACAACCAATCCATACCTAACAACATATTGTATGATCCCAACTGAAACACATTTAGATGCACTGATGTAGGCATACCATTCAACTCAAATGCAGAAGCTCTTACCCAATGGTGAACCCTTTTCTTAGTACCTATAGCCAATTTCACTAACCACTACTCGACATGAACTTATTTATTCAAACCACACTTATCCACCAGGTCAAGATTAACCAAACTAGGATTAGATCCAGTGTAAATGAGAATAGAAACAACTTGATCACAAATCTTACCATCCATCTTGATAATAGATATATGGTGATCCACCTGCCTATCATCCAATGTTTCATATATCCAAGGAATGCTCTGTCCAAAACCCACAACTCCCTATGCTTCCTATGCACTATAGATCTGAGGCCTACCACCCTGATACAATGGGAAATCCCTCTTTAGATGCTCCTTTCCACATGTCCAACACTGCAACTCTCCCTTACCCTCAACTTTATTTTGTTTCTCTTCAGGATGTGACCCACGTCCCTTTCCAACTACATAGTATGTCTTGTAAGGAAAAACATTCTCTTTCTCACCTACATCCTAAGGACTTGCTTACTTCAATGGCCACTTGGACTTAACTTTTTATTTCCCTATTCAACCATTTGAGACTCTGTCTTACGCTTTGATTTCACATAATAGTGCTTCAACATTCTAATGGTTTTCTGCGATGATATAGGCTCATAAAAATCGATCTTGTCTTTGAACCCTACTGGCAACCTACTGATGAATCTTTAAATATTTGCTTTATTCTCCTTAACATAAGGTACATACCTCAACAAATCCAAGAAAATTCTAGTATACTCCTCAGCAATCATAGATCCCATCTTCAACTCATAAAACTCCTTCACCTTGTCATCACAGTATCTCTCATATATACTTCTTCTTGAAAATTATTTCAAACTCCTTCCAAGTCAATTCCTCTTTCGAAATTCCTCTGACATTCTTCATGTCTTCCCACCAAATGTCTACTTTATCTTTAAGATGAAGGTATCTATCCTAGCTTTCATGTTCTCTGAATAGTCATGCAATTTGAAGAACTTATTCATCCCAAGAAACCAATATTCTACGTCCTATGACTTCTTCATTTCTACATCAAATGTAGGTGGTTTAACTTTCTTGAACTCATCCAAAAAATAACCCCTGCCACTCCTTCTGTAGGTGTTAGCACTCAAATTTTCCTTAAAATTGTTTTAGAAGAAGGAAAGGGGTCTGAGGAAACCATAAACCAACTTTTAAGTACAGAATCTAGCCAATCTGTACTCAGAGAGGGCTCTCTCTTTAATATTTAGCTTTCTTTATGGGATGTTAGGCTAGTTATGAAAGTCTGGGGGGTTTTGATTTTGTTTGGTGGTGGAATTCAAGAGCAGATGGATAGAACAAGGTATTTTAGGCCATTGGGCTATGGAGTCAAGTGGAGATGGCTTAAGTGGATCAGGTTGATTCAAAAAAGGAGGGCTTCATGGGGAAAGATAGCTAAATGAGATACAAATGATAGCTTAAAGGGATGAAATGGTCTTGAAAGGGAGGAAGGGAAATTAAGAATCCTTCAACAAAGTTTCAAGATGAGGGAAAGTGGGTGATCATTAACAAGAGCAATTAAGAATTCTTTGTTAAATGGCTGCAATGATAAACAAAGAAGCATGGAGCAATTAAGGATTCCCTACCTATGATAGCTTAGAAAAAACATTAAGAATATAAATGATTTTAAAGACAGAATGCAGTAAAGCTCTTTCTGAAATATACTTTTTCGTTTATCATTCAGATATGAAACACATGTGAAATATTTAAATAAGAGAACTGTAAAAACATCAAACATAGATAATTATTTGTTTCTTGTTTGACACAGGAATCTTGTAAAATTCCTTTTCTTTATTACTTTGTCCAGCCAACCATACAATAGTTGTTCAATAGTGTAGGTTTTAACCCCGTACAGAAATGACTTGCATTCGAATTCTAAATCACAAGAAAAATAAAAATGCAAGAGCATAACACATAAAACACATATACACAAAGATTTCCCACTAGATACCAAAACCAGGACTACCAGCTTGATTTTTCATTATGTTCTTTTCAATGTTACAATACATTTATACATGCCGAAGCATCCAATACCATGGACCGAAAACCATCGCGTCTAAAACCATGGACCGAAAACCATAGGTAGGTTAGCCCAACCTAATATAGGGTCCAAAAAAAATTTTCCCAGGGCGCTACCCCGGACCCTGTAGAGGGGGGCTACTCGCCCCCAGACAAGGGGGGCTGCTGCCCCCCCCCTATGACCCCCCTGCTACGCAATCAGCACATCGAAGGGGTCACTTTGCCCCCCCTCTAACCCCCCAGTTCACTACGTAGGTTAGTCGTGGAAAGCATATAACACAACCCAACAATCTCCCACTTGTTGTTTTCTTTATACAAGGGGCCACAAGAGAGCTTAGTCATTTTTTTAGCCCTGAAATGCCCATTGTTTCTCTACACCAAGAGAACTTCTCAGAGCTCACAGATTTTGTCATGGTATCTGCAGTATTCTTCAAAGTGTCCACCTTTACCAGCAACACCTTTTTGTCTTCTATCATATCCCTCACAAAGTGATACCGAACATCAATGTGCTTTGTCTTTGAATGATAAGCAGGGTTCTTTGCCAAGAAAATTGCACTTTGGCTGTCACAGTCTATCCTTCTAGCTCCCTGTACTAACCCCATACTTGAGCACAATCTTTGCAACCAAACTACTTGCTTGCATGAGTGGCTGCCATGTATTCTGCCTCTGTAGTTGATAGTGCCACTACAGATTGTTTCTTACTCATCCAACTGACTGCACCTACAAATAGGTTAAACACATACCCACTTGTAGATCTTCTCTGATCCAGATCTCTAGCCCAGTCTGCATCAACAAAGCCACGAATATCCAACACTCTGTCCAATCCTGGTCTTCTTTGGTAGCACAAACCATAATCACTAGTGCCACACAAATACCTGAAAGCCCGCTTCACTGCTATCCAGTGCTCCTTCCCTAGTTTTGACATAAACTTGCTCAATACTCCCCCTACATGTGCAATGTCTGGTCTAGTACAGACCATTGCATACATGAAGCTACTGACTGCACTTGCATATGGAACACGGGACATGTCCTCTTCCTCTTCTTGTGTCTTGGGACACTGTTTAGTAGATAACCTCACACCTACAGGAATAGGAACCTTCATCGGTTTACTATTCTGCATATTAAACCTCTGGAGTATTGTCTCGACATACTTCCTCTAGTTTAACCAAAGCTTCCTCTTTGCCCGATCTCTTTTAATTTCCATGCCCAAAACATAGTTTGCAGCACCGAGATCTTTCATGTCGAATTTGGAGGACAATTGGGTCTTCAAATCCTGGATAATTTCTTTGTCATTTCCAACCAACAACATATCATCCACATACAAGACCAGATAATTAACACGGTCACCAATTAATTTAAAATACACACAATGATCTGCTTTTCTTCTGGTGAAGCCAAGTCCCTGTATAAATGTATCAAATTTCTGATACCACATCCTTGGTGACTGTTTTAACCCATACAAAGACTTCTTTAACTTGCATACCAGTTCTTTCTTACCCTTCACCGCAAAGCCTTCAGGTTGCTTCATGTAGATTTCCTCTTCCAAATCCCCGTGAAGAAATGTTGTCTTCACAACCATCTGTTCTACCTCAAAATAAAAAGCAGCAGCAACAGATAAAAGTAATCTAATAGAAGTTACCTTGGCAACAGGAGAAAAAATATCACCAAAATCAATTCCTAGCACCTGGGAATAACTTTTTGCTACCAACCGATCTTTGTATTTCTCCACCTTCCTTTCTACATTTGTCTTCTTTTTATACACCCATATGCTGCCAATGGGTTTCCTTCCAGCCGGCAACTCCATTAGATCCCAAGCCTCATTTTTGTGCAAATATGCCATTTCATCAACCATGGCCTCTTTCTAGAGCTTTCCATCCTCTGAATCCACTGCTTCCTTCACAGTTCTGGGATCATCATTAGTGACAGACAAAGCAAAATTTGAACAGAAAGTATATGGACTATACCTTTCTAGCTTCCTTCTTTCTCGAACTGATCTTCTCACAGCCGGAGTTTGTGGCTCTTCATCTTCTAATTCCTCCTCTGCTACAGAGTTTGATTCTTCCTCCTTTAGTTCAAACTCTATC
>APFE030290213.1:290577-339446 GCA_000404065.3 Pinus taeda
CCCCGTAGAGGGGGGCTACTCGCTCCCCTCAAACCCCCCGGACAAGGGGGGCTACTGCCCCCCCCTGTGACCCCCCCGCTACGCAATCGACGCAACGAAGGGTGGGCTCCGCCCCCCCTCTAACCCCCCGGTTCACTACGTAGGTTAGTCGTGGAAAGAATATAACACAACCCAACAAATAACACTTCTATTCCAAAGAAAGAGTCTACAGAAGTGTCTCAGAATCCACCCTCAGTACTTCGAATGAGGAAGTACTTATACAAAATTTACAACAAAATATCTCCTAACTGAGAGAGATATATTCTAGGAAGACTAAATATATTTTAAATGAATGTAGAGACAGATGGTCTCGAAAGTAGAAATTGAATGTAAACTGCTTGGTTGTTGTCCCTGCTTTCAATGTTTTGAGTGGCTGACGGTTGGGTGTACGAGTTGGTCGATTTCATCGTTCAGGTGGCATGCATGCATTCGTAGAAATAATAACGAAAACTGTTTAACTTTTTTTTTATACAAAGTGAAAGCTTTTGGCTGGTTCGGGGTTTGGATAGATGATGTCAACAGGAGAATGATTTGATGTTTTGTTGGTAGCGGGAGGTGGTAAGCAGGTTTCATCACACCGCTAATGGAGGGGAGGTGGTATTTGGGCGAGACTGCGTGATTCCATACAATGTTTGACATGTAGCACAGGTATTGTTTACAAAACTGCTCACCATCGCATGTTAATGGTCAACCGTGGAGCTCATGCGATATGCGTGATGACCATCGGATCTAAGGGATCCGATCAGATGGCTGTCGGGGAGTTGTGATGATTGATGTTTAATGGTGGGGGCCTGACAGTAATTAAAAGCTTTTAATTACATTGGGGGTAACGTGATTGGTTGAAGTTATTAATTAATCATGAGGATTAATTAATTATTTTATTATCTTGATGAGGGTCTGGCTCTTAATTAACTACGTATTAGTTAATTAATCTCGTTTATTGATTTATTATGGTTATATTTAACCAAGGGGCGAGATATGTAAAATTGGGGTTTTCATGTACTTGTAATAATACAGGAATGGGTAAATGTTATATAGGGGAATTATATAATAACATGAATTAGTGGTTAATATGACTTTGTGAGATACGCGCTAAGATAAAATGTTCCCGAAAGTGTATTTCATCATATAACATTTATAACTTAGGCTAAGTGAATATGAGGGTTTTGAGATATGGAAATGTTTTTTACTCAGGAAAAGCTTTATAAAGGGAATGAGTGACTTTATGAAGGGGTTTAAGCACTAAAGCATTATAAATTATTGGGCCAAGGTTCTGGTCCCTCCCAAAGTCAGAAAAATGCTCTGAGGCCCTCTAATTTTGGTAATTACCTTTAGTACTTAGGGAATTAGTGAAGATTTAAGGGAGATGAGTAGGGACGTTAATTATTTCTGACTTTGCTTGCTTGATGTGCCTTTCATGTGATACATGCCTTTGCCTTGTGATGAAAGTAAAAGATATACACATTTAAAATTATCATTCACCATGTATTATTCTACAACCATCATCTACTTATCCTACCTACTTTAACCTAACATTTTTACTTCTTTATTAGGATGCACTTAGACTAGCAAACCCTTTTCAAACTTTCTTTTCTTTTACATGGTTATGCCTATCTAAGTCTACATTTATTACATCCAAGGGCTCATATTAAACTGTTGAGCTCCTTTTTCACTCTACCTATCTACTTATCTACCAAGATTACACTCTTTAGTTAGATATTTATTCTCTACTTCTAAAATATGAAATTGAAAATATGAACTAGTCAAGCTTAAACTGTTTGACTACCGATGAATTGTGGCATAGGTGAAAAGTTGCACACAATTTTTATTATACAAAAGTAACAAAGTGGTGGCATTTATATTTGCACACTTTCCAAGTCTTTTCTTTTTGTTGGGGTTCATTTTCTTTCATTTTTTTTACCTCTTTTTACCCTTTAATTTTTCTTTTATGGTATACCCTCTTTACATTTTTAAATTTTTTATTTTTTACAAATATGGAAAACCTTTGCAACAAGTAAAGATATGAACATATTTCAGAGTTAAACCAAGTCAATCATGATATATGACACCTATTAGTATAGGGGCATAATAGTGGCTCCATTTGTGGATGGCTTTCCCTGGTGGAAAGTCAAGAATAGTAGATCAATGGCCTCTTAATGACTTTGACTATGCTCTGCAATCTTCTTTTCCTTGCTGCTTTATTGTATATATAACAATGATACTTCTGATGCTTAGGGCCTTCTCTTCAGGCTTCAACTCCAAAACTTAATTGTCCAATCAACACTATGACATTATGAAGGATATAATATGTATTGAGAAGAACATGGTAACATTAGTAAGTAGGATCAAAGTAATGCTTTAACATGCGACCATTGACTGGTCCTTCTTCAGCTTCTGTACCATCTAATTCTTTAAGAAAATATGCATTGTTTCCTTTGAAAGCATAGATGATGTATGGTCCTTTCCATAGGAATTCAAACTTCCCATGTTTCCCCTTGTCCTCTCCCTTGGAATCCCATCTTGACATTTTATCTCCAAGGTAGAAATCTTCTTCCTTGGTTCTTCTGTCAAATATCTTCTTAAGCTTCTCCTGCAATACTTGGGATCTTTGGTACAGCTCCTCCTAGGTTTGTTATAAGTGGATAGTCTGGTTTATCCTTCTTTGAATATCATTAGGTTCCACTTGAGCTTGTTGGAGAATTTTCATGACAAGAACCCCTATTGATGAAGGAAAAAAAACTTCCATGCCATATACTAACTCATAAGGATTGGTTCCAATTGATATTTTGGTTGTAAGCCTATTTACCCACAAACCATTTATTAGTTTTTTGTTCCAAGTTTTCTTATTTTCTTCCAATAGTTTTTTGATGATATTGATGAGACTCTTGTTGGAAGATTCTGCCTGTCCATTCCCTTGAGGGTAGTAGGCTATGGAATGGCCCAATGTAATGTGGTACTTGTTACAGAAACTTATCACCCTCTTTGATTTGAAAGCTGCAGCATTATCAGTAATCATTTTAGTGGAGCAACCAAACCTAGACAAATATTGGTTTCTAGGAAACCTATGATCACAGTATCATTGGCTTGTTGGGAGGGAATGGCCTCTATCCATTTAGTAAAATAGTCAGTGGCAGTGAGATCCATTTGTGTTGGCTAAAGGAGGGTGGATGGATTTCTACAATGAAGTCAAGACCCCATTCTTGAAAAGGTTTCTCAGTGGAAATGGGTTTCAAGGGTAACGGTAACAACTTTATTTTGCCTTCAAAGATTTGACATTTATGGAAAGAAGTTACAGATTTCTTCACATCTACAAATAAGGTTGGCCAATAGAATCCAGCCCTTGGGATTTTATCTACAGTTGACTTCCAATAGAGATGTCCACCATAGTCTCCTGCATGAAATTCTTGGAGAGCCTTGTCAGCTACATCTTTTAATAAATAATTTAATAAAATTCCTTCATGATTTTTCCAAAAAAGAATATTATCTAAGATACAAAACTTTGAAGCTTTCATTTTCAAAATTCTATTCTTGGTTCTAGATAACCCTAGAGGAGCTTGTAGGTTTTGTAAAACATTAGTTACATCAACATACCAAGGTGAGTTTGAAAAGGCCTGGCTGATTTGTGGAGTCACCATCTCCTGCTCGTTATCTAGTTCGTTTATGTCTAGGGCTTGACAATTAGTTTCTGCCATAAGTTTGACCAATCCCTAAAAGTTTTGTAGGTTTTATCTATATATCATACTCTAAGATGGTAGCTATACATTTACCTCTTTTACAACAATTCCATCCCGAGTTAGGATGTCTTTGACAACTGCACTAAGAACATAAGCTATCACATGAGAGTATAATATGTAGACTATGAAATCCTTTATAGCTTTTACCAGAGCAAAAGCTTGTTTCTCCATTATTTTGTATTTTTATGATGCATCCCTGAGTGCTTTACTAAAAAAGGCTATAGGTTTTTCACATCCCTGATCATCCTTTTATAATAAAACTACTGCTATGGTGTGCTCAGATGCAAAAGAAAAAATGTTGAAGTCTCTATCAAATTGAGTACTTGTGAGGACTGGTGTTCTGGTTAAGGCCATCTTGATTTATTTAAATGATTGCTTGGCCTCTATTATCCATTTGATACTTGAATCCTTTTTTAGCATGTCATTTAACAATATAATGAGTTCAGCTAAGTTAGAAATGAATCTTCTTAAAAAATTTATCTTCCCTAGGAAAGCTTGAAGTTTTTTAATACTTCTTGGATGAGGTATCTGTAGAATAGCTTCGATCCTGGAAGAGTCAATTCAAATGCTATCCTTGGAAATGATATGACCTAAAAGTTTACCCTCTTCCATACCAACCAAGGATTTCTTTGGATTCAACGAAATTCCACATTTTTTGCATTTTAAAAAGACTTTCCTAAGATGGTCTAAGTGTTGTTGATCAGATTTAGAAAAAATAGTTAGATCATCCAGGTATATAACAAGAAAATCATGAATTTCTTTGGCAAAGGGAATGTCCATTGCCCTTCGGAAGGTTGCTCCTGTGTTTTTTATTCCAAATGGCATTTTGATGTACATAAAAGTGCCCCATGGTGTTGTAAAAGAAGTTTCCTCTTGGTCATCAGGATGAACCAAGATTTGGTTACATCCTAAAAACCCATCTAAAAGTGAAATTCTAGAAGAACCCACGACCTTTTGAAAAATATGATCCATATTAGGTAAATGATAGTTATCTTTAAGAGAGATTTTATTCACATTTCTCATATCAACACATAATCTTATCTCCCCAGTTTTCTTCCTCATACGTACTAAGTTAGACACCCACTCTGAAAATCTAATAGGGGCAATAATTCCTACTTCATACATGTGTTTGATTTCCTTTTCACTTAATGGTAATAACACAGGGTTATTTCTTCTAAGTTTTTGTTTAAAGGGCTTTTGATTCTCTTTCATGGGTATAGTGTGTTAAATAATAGAGGTGTCATAGGACTTCAAAGCTTCGTAACTCCAGGCAAAGACATCCTGGAATTCCCTCATAAGTTCAACATACTTTAGCTTCTGATCAGGAGGTAGAGGTTTTGATAATTTTATCATTTTTGGATTGTCATGTGTTCCTAAGTTGTATTATTCAATATCTGCTTTTAATGGTTCCATTTTAGGTTTTGTGGGAATGTCATTGGAATCAAATAGATCTTCTAGAAGAGTCAATCCTTTAGGCAAATAATTGTCCTTTAAGTTGATAACCTCTGTTTCCTCTTCAATTATTTCATCTAGGTCCATTTGTTTCAGGATTTGAATTTATTTTTGTGTGAATTTTGTGGGATGAAACATATTTGTTGAACTTTTCTCTGAAATATTGATTTCTACCTCATGTACTTGATTAAAACCAATAACTATATCAACATCTATGTTACTATTAGAAAACTTTTCATCTAAAGTTAAAAAGTTATTGATCTGCTCATCACTATCAAAAACCTGCCAATTCTTCAGATTATCAGGGATGGTTGGTCTGTGCCTAATCTTAGTAGTAAACTGATGATTAAGTTGAAAGGGTAATTTGAAGGTGCTGGCAAACATGGCCAAGCTGTGGGCTTGCAAGTTGTGTTTTTTAGGGATTGTAGGAAGCTGAGTTTCCAACAAAATGTTGAGAATTTCTATGATTGTTCCTCTATAATATCCTAATCTAGGATCCCTAGTTAAGTATTTTCCTTTAATCTATTTGATTATCAGCTCTGAATCTCCTCTGACAGACACTCTGATTGCTCCTAATCTTTTGACAAGTTTAAGACCCAACAAGAGAGCCTCATATTTTGCTATGTTATTGGTGCACTTAAAATTTAATGTCTAGGCACGGCCTTCAGTATGATCGTTTTCTAAATTGTACACCCAAACTCCTGCTCCTGCCCCTAGTTTATTGACTAAGCCATCAAATTCTAAATGCCAAAGGATTTCATGCTCATAATTGGTGTCTAGGGTAGTAGGAACTTGTTTAGCAATGGGATCTGGTTTTCATTCTCATCTGAATTTTCTTTGTTATCTGATATTTCCTGAATATGAACACTTGATTTTTCTTTTTTAATTTCTTTTGGTTCTGCCGCTAAAACTTCTAAAGTATTAGTACGACTAGTTTCTGCATTGTAAAGGATGAATGAATCCATATTAGAGTGTATTGAGTAGATGGGGAAATTTGGGGTCTTTCCTGACTACTTACTACATATTTCATCAATGTTTTTCTATATAGTTTCTTTGGTTGTCCAAAACCCGATATAGTAGCATATGATATATTGAATTGAAGTGATCCCTAAAGCTTAGCACCTCAACACCCGGATAATAACGTGCCATATCTAGGTGGTATATCTGCTACCACTATATCCATTAAAATTGTCTTTGTAGGGTATTGAACCAATGAGACACACAAGTCTTTTATCAATCCTAAACATCTCACCTAACTAGAAGCAAAAGAAAACAAATCTTTTTATGGTCTAGTGATGTCTAGGTCTAGCTTTTCCATTACAGACTTGGGCATGAGATTATGAGATGCCCCAGAGTCAAAAATGGCATTGTGAAGGATCTTATCATGTAGGTTTAAACTCACATAGAAGGGAGGAATTCCTCCATCCAATGGTTTTCCATTCACTTCTGGGCTAAAGATTAATTCAAGTTGGTCATCAAAAAGATTAATTGAGTCTTCAGTTCCAGTAATTTTCAGTGATCTATTCATTTGGGTTCGGTAGGCCTCATGTTTAGCTAATTCAGATAATGGGACCACAATTTTCAGCTTACCTATTTTAGTTTCTAGATTAAATGGTTGTTCTGTATGGGCCTTTGGATTTCAAACAACAATATTCTCTTTGTTTTCAATGTTTTTTGTGTTTTTCTCCTTTTCAAGAGTGGAATCATGATTTGTTGATTCTCCAAGATCAACCTTTGGAGGTTCTTCCGTAGTTCCCTTAGAACGAAGGGAAGTGGAGTGTTGTTGATTGTTTGGTTGGTTGTTAGAGACATGTTCAATTATGGGGCTAGAAGGGTTAGTGTTTGATCTAGAAAGAATATGTACAGGTGTGCTTACTGTCTTACCTCTTGTGGGTTGATTTGGAACCTTATGCTTGTTCGTTTCAGGGAAATCAATTCTCCTACTTCTTAAGTTGTACTGCTTAAGCACCTCAAAGATGGTTGTGTCATATCCTTCTCTAAAGTCAAATGATTCCCTTTATTGAGTTTGGAAATGTTTAATAATGTGGGCCTCTTGATCTTCTTGGGTCAAGAAAACTTCTCCTTCATTACTAAGCTCCATCAAATTGATTTGAGTATCTTCTTCTAGACCTTCAGAGTTGGATGCTTCTTCATAGTTCTCCTAGAAAGGGGGTCTAATGTTTTTGTCAGGACCACTCTTTCTAGAGTTTGGGTTTTGATTCTTCCTGAAATTAGGATTTCTCCCTGTGTTGGTTTGCTGACCATCCCAAGGAGCTTTCCTTTCAATTATCTCTACTTTGTCTCCTAGTCTATCCATTGCTTTAATTATGGCATCTAGTTTTTGTTCAAAGGGTGAGCTTTCTTCCTTTAATGGTATTCTCCTCTCACTCCTAGCCTTGGATCTTTTATATATTAGGTTGGATTCAACATTGACTGCTATGCTTTGCATATCTTCCAAAGTAGGGGGGTTTCGTTCCCTCAGTTGGAAAGCCATGTCAGAATAAAATCCATCTGGGAATTTGATTGAGGCCAAACTAGGAGGGGTCTAAGATTTTGAGGGATGGCCTTACACACTGTTGAATCTAGTGCAATAATCTTGCACAGTTTCTTGTGGTCCTCTTTTTAGGTTTTCGTATTCAGATAGAATCTAAAGGGGGTCTTTCTTTTTCTCCCACCGGTTCAAGAATTGTTGATAGAGAGTTGCTAGGTTGTCTATACTATTTGCTTCTAAACCTATGAACCAGGTTCCAACTTCCCCAAATAAACTCTGAATGAATATTCTCATTTTCACATCATCAGTATTTATTTCATAAATTTCAAAGTAATTAGTCATCTTCTTGGTGTGTTGTTGGGCTATATAGGTACTAGTACCACCAAAAGTAGTGAACTTACTTTGGTAATCCTGAGACATGGCACCTAAGTTTTATGGTAGTACCAGGGGGGTATATTTGTTTTCCATTGCTGTAGGTAATGGTGAAACAAAAGTTGGAGTTGGAATAACAGTGGATGTTTGAGTTGTAGATGGAGGACTAGAGGTGATGGTCTGATGTGGAGTGGTTTGAGGTTGAGATGTATGAAGAAATCGTGATGAGCTTGCAGAAATAGTAGTGATTACAGAGGGATTAAGTGTTCCTTCAGTGGTAATATCAAATTGTGGTGAGTTCTGCAAATATCTATCAATTGACAAATTGGCTGCTTGGAGCTCTAATTCTCGGATGAACTCTAGGTCTTGGACGAGGTCAACTAATTCATAATCAGATGAAGTCCTAAACAAAAGGGTTTCAAAGTATTCATCAAAGCGTTGGTATTCGAGGTAAATCCACCTAACACGACAGGATTAAGATCTAAAGGTGGGTTGAGGACTAACAGAACTTTCTTGTCTTCTAAGAATTCTGGGGATTAGATTGGGGTTCTCAAACACTTGTGGTGGATTGGGATCAAAATTAGCTCTAGTGTAATGAGTCCTTTCTGAAGCCAGATTTTTGGATTTTGATTTTGGTTTTCTTAACTGATACCAGAACAACTTCTTTAATTCCTTTAAGATGCTTTTAGATTTATCTTTCAAATGCTCTTAAAGATTTATTTTTATGGAGGAATTGTCTTCCCCACTGCATTTGCGACTATGTTAGCACTCAAATTTTCCTTGAAGTTGTTTTAGAAGAAGGAAAGGGGTTCGTGATAACCACAAACCAACTTTTAAGTATAGAATCTAGCTAATCTGTACTCAGAGAGGGCTCTCTCTCTTTAAGATTTAACTTTGTTTATGGGATATTAGGTTGGTTATGAAAGTTTAGGTGGTTTTGATTTTGCTCGGTGGTGGAATTCAGGAGTAGATGGATAGAACAAGGTATTTCAGGCCATTGGGCTATGGAGTCAACTGGAGATGGCTTAACTGGATCAGGTTGATTCAACAAAGGAGGGCTTCACAGGGCAAGATAGTTAAACGAGATACAAATGAAATCTTAAAGGGATGAAATGGTCTTGAAAGGGAGGAAGCGCAATTAAGAATCCTTCAACAAAGTTTCAAGATGAGGGAAAGTGGGTGATCATTAACAAGAGCAATTAAGAATTTTTTGTTAAATGGCCACAATGATAAACTAAGAAACGGGGAGCAATTAAGAATTCCCTACTTATGATAGCTTAGAAGAAAACATTAAGAATATAAATGATTTTAAAGATAGAATGCAGTAAAGTTCTTTCGAAAATATACTTTTTCGTTTATCATTCAGATATGAACCACATGTGAAATATTTAAACAAGAGAACTATAAAAACATAATATATAGATACTTATTTGTTTCTTGTTTGACACAGGAATCTTGTAAAATTCCTTTGCTTTATTACTTTGTCCAGCTAGCCATAAAATAGTTTTTCAACAAAACTTTGATTCCAAATAAAGAGTCTATAGAAATGTCTCAGAATCCACCCTCAGTACTTCGAATGAGGAAGTACTTATACAAAATTTACAACAAAATATCTCCTAACTGAAAGAGATATATTCTAGGAAAACTAAATATATTTTACATGAATGTAGAGACAAATGGTCTCGAAAGTAGAAATTGAATGTAAACTGTTTGGGTGTTGTTCGTGCTTTCAATGTTCTGGGTGGCTGACGGTTGGGTGGTTGATGATTGGGTGTATGAGCTATAGTTGATTTCAATGTTCAGGTTGCATGCATGCGTTCGTAGAAATAAGAACGAAAACTATTTAACTTTGTTTTTTTATACAAAGTCAAAGCTTTTGGCGGGTTCAAGGTTTGGACAGATGGGATCAGTAGGAGAATGATTTGATGTTTTGTGGGTAGCGAGATGGGGTAAGCAAGTTTCATCACACTGCTAATGGAAGAGAGGTGGTATATGGGCGAGACTGTGTGATTCCATGCAATATTTGACACGTAGCACAGGTAATGGTTACAAAAAAACTCACCATCGCACGTTAAAGGTCGACCATGAAGCTCGTGCGATATGCGCGATGACTGTCGGATATAAGGGATCTGATCGGACGGCTGTCGGGGAGTTGAGATGATTGTTGTTTAATGGCAGGGGCCCGACGGTAATTAAAAGATTTTAATTACATCGGGGGTGATGTGATTGGTTGAAGTTATTAATTAATTGTGAGGATTAATTAATTCTTTTATTATCTTGGCGCGGGTCAGAATCTTAATTAGCTACAAATTAGTTAATTAATCCCATTTATTGATTTATTATGGTTATATTTAACCAAGAGGCGGGATATGTAAAATTTGTGTATTTACAATAATACGGGAATTGGTAAATGTTATATAGGGGAATTATATTATAACATGAATTAGTGATTAATATGACTTTGTGAGATGCGTGCTAAGATAAAACGTTTCCGAAAGTGTATTTATCATATAACATTTATAACTTAGGCTAGGTGAATATGAGGGTTTTTAGATATGGAAATGTTTTTTACTTAGGAAAAACTTTATAAATGGAATGAGTGACTTTATGAAGGGGTTGAAGCACTAAGCTATTATAAATTATTGGGCCAAGGGTCTAGTCCCTCCAAAAGTCAGAGAAATGCTTTGAGCCCCTCTAATTTTGGTAATTACGTTTAGTACTTAGGGAATTGGTGAAGATTTAAGGGAGATGTGTAGGGAAGTTAATTATTTCTAACTTTTCTTGCTTGATGTTCCTTCCATGTGATACATGCCTTTGCCTTGTGATGGAAGTAAAATATTTACACATTTAGACTTATCATTCGCCACATATTATTCTGCAACCATCAACTGCTTACCCTACCTACTTTAATCTAACATTTTCACTTCTTTATTAGTGCACTTAGACTAGCAAACCCTTTTCAAACTTTCTTTTCTTTTACATCCAAGGGCTCATATTAAACTGTTGAGCTCATTTTTCACTCTACCTATCTACTTATCTGCCAAGATTACACTGTTTGTTCAGATCATCATTCTCTACTTCTAAGACATGAAATTGAAAATATGAACTAGTCAAGCATAAAATATTTGACTACTTATGAATTGTGGCATAGGTGACAAGTTGCACAATTTTTATTACACAAAAGTAACAAAGTGGTGGCATTTATATTTGCACACTTTCCAGTTCTTTTCTTTTTGTTGGGGTTCATTTTCTTTCATTTTTTGACCTCTTTTTACTTCTTTTCACCCTTTGATTTTTATTTTAGGGTATACCCTCTTTACATTTTTAAAATTTTTTATTTTTTACAAATATGGAAAAACTTTGCAACAAGTAAAGGTATGAACATATTTCAGAGTTAAACCAATTCAATCATGATATATTATACCTATTGGTATAGGGGTATAATAGTATGGATGATAGCGATGATGACCATGGTACATGTCTAAACGAGAACTAGAATAAATCCTATGTCCATTGACTCTTCTATTAGGTGTATCTAAGAATATTCCATCCCTGACAGTATCATCCTTGTCTGACCTATGCCCATCATGAGATCTACTACCATGGGCTCCATTAGTCTTGTCCTCATATCAATGGTTGATCGTATGCGGTCCCTGTCTTCACAATTCTGAAAAACCCTAAAGAATCAATGCATTGACCTCTTCATGTTTCTCTTGCTCCTAGAAAAGTCTCTTTTCTAACTGAATGATTCTGTCATTATCTACTTTACAACTTATTACTTTTGCCTTCAAAATTCTCAAAGTATGGGGAGTACTCATCACCATGTTGCTCATATGATCTACAGGGAGAATCTCATGAACCATAACCCACTATTTTTCTAGTCATATTTGATCTTATTCTTGCAAACATACTATGTCAGATAAGCCAAACATAAACATAATCAAAATAGCTCAATATAGTTCAGGCGAGGATATCTTGTCTGCAAGATCAACCAGATTAGCATGATACATGTATAACCATAATCATAATAATATATTGACACCATGCATGACAATAGGAATTGCATACCATGACCTCATTCACAACAACCATGCCCATAACAATGCATGCATAAAAAAACATGTAGACACTGACATGCATAACAAATGCATATGCAATCAGCATGCATTCATCAGAAACACATCCCAACAATAACATCATCAAATTCTACATTAAAATAATAATATATATATATATATAATATATATATATAATATATATATATATATATATATATATATATAATATATATATTATATATTATATATATATATATATATATATATATATATATATTTGTAACAATGAATACCACCATGCATACATAATAAGCACATACACAACCTTCATGCATGCATGATGAAGACATTTTTTCAATCCAATCCAAGTGCTGAACCATGCTTTGATACAAATTTGTAACATCTTCCTCCCACACTTAACCAAGGTTACTGGTCCACCGAGGTAAATATGCTATGAAGAGCTACTATGATATGATTCAAATCCCTAACTATAGTTAAGGAAGTGGAACTGATGAATCAAGGCTTTATTAACCTCCCTCAGGTGCTACAAGACCCCTAGTATGTAACCAACCACTCAAGGTGCCCCACCCTTGAGTTAACTTAGGTTTTCACTCACCTGGTCTCTCAGTCGCTCCCATGAAAAATAAAGTTAGCAGCTGAGACCCTTCAGTCACTCTCATGAGCATTCATAGCAGTGAATGTAGCCTTTTTCACTTATTTTTGTACCAATGACCCCATGATCTGAGTCATTGTTTCAGGGCTAGGACACAGTCCTCTTCCTACAACTTAGTGAAACTCTTAGAAATGATAAATTACAAGGAGACAGGGCCTCTAATGCAAACTTGAACAAGGAACTAACCTAACCCATCCTAACCATGACAAGCATTTCGCCAAAAAAGTCATGAGTGTGTGATCTATAAGTTATAAATACACTATGAACATAGGGGCCTCATACTTATCTAAGAATCTTCAATAAGGTTTGTTTCCCTCTCATAATAGTTGAATTATCATATATTAGTTCATACATTCATTAACCATTCATTTACCAAACAAAACATGATGAGAACCATAACTAAAGTCTATCATAAAATCATGCTTATAACCAACATATAACTAAAATAATAATAATGATAGAAAAACCATCAAAGCCAGATAATAATAAGCATAACTACTCATGAAAATATAAGGGAAAAATAGTTATTATTAGCATATGCAAAAACCAACCAACTGAGAGACTTCCATCTACCACCCGACCATAGATTGGGCTAAACCAAATCTTTCTTTCAGCTAATCACTTGCATGCCATATTCCAAGCATGAATGTGGGACTCACAACAGAACCAACCAAGGCTTCCTCAGGTTTTATCTTGTATCCTTCCATTACCAATCAAGGGATTCCTAGGCCAAAAACCCTCATCTATACAACCAGGCTTTACCGTGTATCCCCCCATTACCAGTTAAGGGGTTCCTTGGTCCAAAACACTCATCTATACAACTAGGCTCTACCATGTATCCCACCATTATTGGTCAAGGGATTCATAGGCCCAAACAAGGAAATATACACTACCAGGATTTACCGTAATCTTGCCAAAACTAGTAAAGGGATTACTAGGCATAAACAAGCATGGATACCTCCAAATTTCTTCACCAATACCTTGAGGAATTTTCCCATCTCCACCTTAAGGATTTACTGTGTATCTAGCCATTATTTGTTAAGGTATTCCTAAGCCTTTGGTAATTTTCCTGAGACCACCTCACCTAGTTCCAAAACCATTTGGAAATTCAAGGCTAAACCAAATAAAATAAGTCCATCACACCATGGCTATCCAGAAATGGCAAGGAAAGGCTGAAACCACTGTCACACCTAGAAAAACCCATGTCAATGATAGAAAGAGAACTAAATACACACATGCATGTACCATGCATGCCAAAAATAGCAAGGAAATCATACATGCAACTCAAAACCTGCAAGTAATCTCGCTATAGTCCCTTGATCTAACTCTTCCTTGCTTAATATATGCTTCCCTTTAGTTTTATTTCCCTTCATTTGTCATTCTTTCCTCCAATGCTAGAGTTCTCTAAGAATTCTCTAAGGTTGTGGACTAATCCTTAGAGTCCCTTTTATCATTGAGGCCTCTATTTTCCTTAAATTTCCTTCTCACATGTTATATGTGACCTTTCACCTTCATTTTCTCCTAATTTCCTTTATTTTCATAAATAAAATGCTAATTATTGTCTCTTTGTGTTTTCAAATCCTTTTCCATTTCCCTTGCCAATTTCCTTTAGCCATAATAAATCAAATGAACACCCACTAGGGGATTTTGCCCAACATTCACCTTGGAATACATATCCCATGACATTGGTCTTATTTTTCCTTTATTAACTTTATTACAAGAAATCTTAAGCCAAGTTTGTTACAACATATGCATAATATTTGAATCCTTAAAAAATAATATGTTTAGACCTACCTTTACAACTTCTAGGGTAAATATTTTGAGGAAACTATTGTAGTGTAACACACCCTCCTACCCCTTTATGTTATTCTTGGGTTGTGGAAAGGTGTTACTTGAAAAATACCCCAATCTCTAAGGTATATTATATAGATAGGGTTACCAAATTCCTCTTTTTCTATTTTTGCCAAAATCCAAAAGAGATAATACCATCATGTTCAATTCGTAGAGATATTTTTAGTGATAAACATTTTATCTCAATATGACTCTTAGATTGAAAATTATGCCCTTCAAAAACGCTATATAACACATAATACCCATGTGTAACCCACATGGCTTTCCCACAATGTCAACAATGTTTACATGGCATAAACACATGACAACCAAATATTCTTGGCATTATCCACTTCATCCATATTTTGGGTCCTAGAAAGTCATTTTGTCGTATCTTATAAAATGTTCCATATAAACCTTTCATTATGCAACAAATAAGTTTATGTTAGTTTTCGAAAGAAACCCCCATCCAACACCATTTTTCAAGCCGCAAAACTTCTCAACTTAATTTCTTCCACAACGTGACGAGGAATTCTACATCAATTTCCAGGAAGGATTCCCATCCAGTGCCTTATTTTGGTTGCACCATTATGTCGATCAACCAAATCCATGATGACATGGTCCCTTGATACATAGAATCCATGTGGCACCGCAAATCACTGCCATGTGTCATATATCATTGACTAAATCAAAATTCGATAATAATTATCACAACTTCCATGTGTCACTGCCTTGTAGGTGACACATCATTATCTGTCCATTTCATCCATCCACATAGTAGGGATTCTATCTCATCATCCCTACTAGGTCCTCACCAAGTCCAATTTTACTTCCCAGTGCATTATCATGATTGACAAGAAGCATGAAAAGTAACTCTTAACGATATTATTCTCATCCTATACATCAAATTCTATCAATATCATCGCATATGATGTCCAAGATCAACCAAGATGTGAAGCATGATAACAAACACTTAATAGGAATTTTCCCCTCCCTCCCATGAGAGTTTTTCAATCTCTAACTTACATGAGGTTAGTCCTCCATGCCATGATAAAATTATAAGTCGTGCACGCTCCTCCTTACACTCCATGTTTTTCTTTACATAACCTATGTTAACAAAAATACAATATAAATACTTTCATTATTATTTTCCACCTTAAATGTGGGATAAATAATATTGGTGTAACATCCCTTCCCACATTTACCTACTTTTACAAGCCCTCTGGGTAAATGTGAAACAAGGCACCACTATGAAATGACTCGACCCCGTAGCTCTAGTTAAGGAGGTGGTGCCTACAACTGAGACCTACTAACAACAAAATGGCATCTTACAAGGACTACAGATCACCTAGAAGCTGAAGAAACACCCCAAGTGGTCAATCCATGAGTTGGAATATTTTTTCAGTGACCAAGACTCCCAACTGCACCCTTGCCACTACCTACATGTGGCTAAAGGCATCAAACCACACTCACAAGCCTTGCACCATGTGGTTGTGACCCTAATTTCTCAGTTGAGCGCTTGCAGTCTTGATATCTGAGCCGCAATTCTTGGCCAGCCTCTAGACCCCTACCCAAAAATGCCTTAGACTTCTTATAATGATAAATTACAAAAGGGTAATGTTGAACATACAAAACATGAAAAACTTGACCTAACCAGGGCTAACCATGATATTCATTTTGTCAAATATATGATGAACATGTAAACTATAGGTCACGAATGCATATCTGATCATACGAAAGTGAAACTTATCTAAGAATCACCAAGAAGGTCTAATTCCCTCTCATAATATATGTAATAACACTTGTGAGCCCATGCTTTCATTAACCAACAAATACTTATCAAACTCTAAATGAGTCATAGTTAGAGCACATTAAAAAAATCCATGCTTATAACCAACATATAACCAGATTATTAACCATGACAAAACAACAATCACATCACCATAATAACAAGTACAAGTGCTCATAGATTGCAATAGTAAATAACTCTTATTAACTTATGAAAAATCCAACAAAGTCAGGTACTTCCATGTACCACTTGACCATACATTTGGCTGAGCCAAATCTTTATTTTAGCCAATCACCCCCATGCCATATTCCAAGCATGAATGTGGGATTGCAAGACATAAAAAACTAGGGCTTCCCAGAGATTAAACCACCTCCATCGTCAAGCTACTGGGATCTTGCGAAAATGAGTCAAGAGATTGCAAAGCCAAAACAAGCTGATATGCCTCATAGTTTCTTCACCATTACCTTGAGGAATTTTTCTATATCCACCCACCTGTCAAAGGCTTCTTGGATATTAAAACACCTCCACCCCTGCCCTTGGTAATTTTCCTTAGACCAAGTCACCTAGTTCCAAAACCTTCCGGAAACCTAAAGCTTAACTAGAAAATAATCCCATCACACCATGGCTATCTAGGAAATGGCAAGGCAAGGCTGAAACCACTGTCAAAACTAGAAAAGCCCATGCCAATGACAACAAATGAACCAAATAAACCAATGCATGTGCCATTCATTCACACATCAACCATGAAATCACACATACAACCTATTGCCTAAAAAATATTCTTGAAAATTTTGCTTGATCCAACCTTCCTTGCTTGTCCTTGCTTTCCTTTCTTTCCTTATCCTTCCTTTTCTTTCCTTTCCTTCCTTTTCTAAAGTTCTCCAAGAATTCTCTATGCATGCAAGAGTATAAGAGAATATAGAGAGGGTTCCAAAACTAAACTGACAAAATCTAACCAACAAAAGCTATGAACTAATCCTCAAAAGCCTTTTTATCATTGAGGCCCTGATTTTCTTCATCTTCCTTCAATTTCCTCTCATCCAAATATGTGTCTCTTCACCTTCCTTTTCTCCTATTTTCCTTTATTTTCGTAAATAAATGCCAATTAATGCCTCTTTTCCTTTGCCAATTCTTTTTCCAATGCCTTTGCTAATGTCCTTATCCATAAATAAACCAAAAGTAACACTACTTGGGATGTTTTTGCTCAACATTCAGCTTGGAATACATGTCCCATGACCTTGGTCTTATTTTTCCTTTATTAACCTTTATTACATGAACTTTTAACCTGGGGTTTTTACAACTGGATCTAAATCAGTAGTGTGGATGCATCCATGAACTTGATCAATAATTGGAGGGTTTCCATCTCTAGAAGTTATATCTTGAGCTCTAGGGTACCATTATAGACCTGAGAGAACTTTTTGGAGAGCTTATATAGTGGAGAAGAATCTTAAAACCTATCTTAAGTCAAATCTATGATTTATATGCCCAACAATTAAATAGAAAAGGAGGGTCACATACTCATAATGAATCTAAGATCGTCGAATGCTATACTCATTATATTTAATCATAATAAAATCCATAGATTCATTAACAAACTCACTATCAAACTAAAAAACAAATCCATAGTTAACACTACTTTGTCATCCAAAAAATAGTAGCATCACATTATTCCATGGAATGAATCCCAATCAACACTTTCAGATCCACTAAAATATCATACATTGCACCATTCCCATTCCTTTACTAGGAAAGATAGAAAATAGTCTTGAATGATTAGAGATCCATAATATCTACAAAATTTCATCAACAAACTCTCTCATATCATGCTTCCTATAGGAATTCTCAAAACAACGCACACATGTTTACATGCACAAAATTCTCTTACCAATCAACTCTCCATAATCCTAATTAACGTACAACACATGAGTAACATTCATAACCTATTGAATAAATTACATTCTAAAACAAGGAAAATAACCATGATATTCATAAATATATTAGATGAATAAAATCAAATGCCTTATCATGTTGTTGTAGCCTCTAAAACAACCCCAAAATTTGTTCGCTTTTAAATTTGGGAGACCCCCCATACTAAAATTTCTATCATCCATTTCCTTGACCTCTCTAGGGTTTTCCCCTTAGACCTAAAAATTCTTAAGAATAACAACCTAAAACCTTGGCACTTAAATTTTTCTCACCTAGTGACAACTCACAACTATAGTTTCTAATGGTAGTTTCACTAACCATTAGAACTGTGACTTGCGACCATTGCTCCTAGTCACTAGTTACATTAGTAATTTATAAAGGCAATCATACTAGGAATTAAAATTGTGACTTGCGATCTCTTTTAATGACCCTCTCTCCAAACTTTCAAAGTTGTGTTTTTGGTCCTTGGTCATCGCTCTTTGTGACTTTATGGTGCAATTTGCAACCTCGCTGTGCTAGTCGCATGCGATGAGAACTTTGTGCAAGTGTCACATGCGACCCCCTCCTAGATGAAAATTTTATGAGATGTACGACCCCACTCCTTTGGTTGCATGTGATGATATTACCATGAAATTCTCATATGTGACCTCTCTCCTAGACTACTTTCTTGCAATAAATTTATCCTACTAACTCGAGTTGCAACCACTTTCATGAATGCTTTCCTCCCTTATAAACTCCTTCACTCCCTCATAACCACTCACCCCTACTTCTGAGTGATTGAGTGAGCAAGCTAGCTCTTCTGAATGAAAACAGTGACTCCAACCTCTTAAGGTAAGTAAAAAATACCTTGAACATGCAACCATTACTTCCTATTTCATATCTACAAGTACTCATACCCTTCGTGCCCCAACCATGCATATTCTCATCCAAATGTTCACTTCCCTTGCACATACCCATTATACATAAAACTCCTTCCTTGGTATCTAAATATGATTAATAGGTCCCCATCATTTTTATTGGGTGTACTAATTCATTGGCCACTGTGTCCCTCTCATCAATTGTTATTAAGCCTTTCTTTGTTTATGGTGTCCAACTGCCCAAATTAAACCTCGCTATTCATGTGATGCCTTATCGAAAATGCCCAAATTAAACCCAATTTAAGTATGTGCTCAACCAATTTGTATGTATCTAGGTTAAAAATACTTGCTCAACCATATGAGACATCATTCCCTAATTTTGGATTTTCATTTTATGGTGTGTAGGGTTTCAATGTTTGTAATATTTCCCACTGATAATATCTCATTGACCAAAACCTTTTTCCTTTTCCCCAAGCTCAAACATTAAGGCACATTCATATTTGAAAGCCCTAAAGTTATGAAATCTCATGAATCACACCCTTATGTTTTTCAAAATAAACATATCACATTGTATTGCACCTCGGAATCACCCATTGCATGCCATCCACCACTCCAAAGAGCAACTTGTATTAGGTTTATGATTTGTGACCAATATAAGGGTGAAAATCCCATATCCAATCTCCAGTGACTACTTCCCAAATATAAATGTGACCTTCTCTTAAATTGTGACTTACAGTG
This sequence comes from Pinus taeda, assembly GCA_000404065.3. Classification (NCBI taxonomy): domain Eukaryota; kingdom Viridiplantae; phylum Streptophyta; class Pinopsida; order Pinales; family Pinaceae; genus Pinus; species Pinus taeda. The sequence continues at coordinate 310,537 of APFE030290213.1, forward strand.
CTCCTTGGGGTCAATAATTTCACCCATAGTCCACATTGATATGATCATGAAGTGTGACTTGAACTGATATGTCAGCGTGCAACCTACTCTACATTTTGAACTTGTGACCTATCTTGCAAATTGAAATTGCGACCTAAGCATAACTTATCTCCTTGACAACACCAAATTACATCAACCATAACATCGCAAGGCCTCACAACATTACCATTATCTTCTTGTTAATTTGGTGGTTACTAGTGTTTATGCTAACATCTACGTCCTTTGATAATATTTTTGAAATTCTAGGTACCATCAACCTCGATTGCATCAGTACATCATATTACTTTGGAAAGATGGCACCACTGGTTGTGAGGGGTTTTGGTAAGGGTTCGGGAAATATTTCTGATAGATTTTAAAGAAATATTGAAGGAGTAGTGTAGAGTCCACCAAAGTCACCAATATATGGAGATACTGCCTATAATATTGAAAAAACAACAAAAATTACCTAGTGGAACATTTAATCAAAGTTTGCAAAAAACAACATCCCACGGGATCAAGAAGATTTCAAAGTATATATCAACATCAAGAAATCATGTATGCATAAAGTGATTACTAACCCCACTAATTTTTCCATGTGTTGAAACAATAGAGTGGATATTGTAGCATGTAGATGAAGATCACTAGGTAGTCAACGGGCATGGTGGAGAGGTTTTAGCATCCTTCACCACTATTGGCATTGAAACATATTACAATTTGCCAAATCAACAAGAGTATTTGAACACTATATGGTTCAAACCCTTTAATGAATTTACGAAAAACATATTGAAGTCATGGTGGTAGGAGCCAACCAAACTCAGGCTTAAAGAAGATGGGGTATATAAAACAAAATGCCTCGAGGAGGTATACCACTTAATTCCTTCATGATGAATATGTTGTACAGGAAGACAATGGTACTTTTATAGGATCATGTGTCCCTAAAATGCACACAATTTCCACAAGAGGGATGATATTCATTTTGGAAAGCATTCTTGCATCCTCTCTCAAGTCAAATATTAAGGCAGCCAAGAACCAGGCAAATTCTCAACAATCAAAATTTTATATGGATTCCTATCTCCATGATGCAATATTTGCAAAATGTGACTTCCAAGGATTGAACTCAAAATGGACCAAAAATATATAGGAGCCTGTGACTATTCATTATAAAATTTTGTGGATCACATGTTACAAAGGCATGTTGAAAGAATTGCAGAGTCTTTCATTTATCCTTTGTACAATGAACTCTTTGGAGAAGACCCTCTATGCATGTTTGAAAGAGCCAGAAACCCTCTTCCTAATGTTATATATTAGTTCCCTATTGGACAAGTAACGTATATTAAGTTTTTCGGCACTCACAAACCTCCTCATGATATCCCCATGCTAGTGACAGACAATGTGATTTTACAAGAGGTTTCCTATCAATTGACCATTGGATTGTCCATGACATTAGCAAAAGGTAAAAATGGACCATGGCTTGTGTTACCTTTGACAATTGGGGAAAATACCCTCCATAACTTTAAGGAGGCCAAACAAGAAGATGAGGATTTGAATGATTTCCATTTCATTGAATTAAGGTTTCATAAATATGACCCAAAAGGTATTGCATCTACACATTGCAAAAAAATTGGATTTAGTTGGACATATGCACACTTCATTGATTATGAAGAAGTGAATGTCAATAATCTCTATAATGATTCTAGGGTCGTAAGAACAAATGTGTAGCAAGAAAAGTAGAGAGAATAATTAGATAATGATACCCAAGAGAGTGTGAGTCTTAAAGCTAGGGAACCACCCTTAAGAGAAAGAAGAGGAAAGAAAGTAGTAAAGAAAAGCTATATAAACAAAAGGCCAATAAAGTTGAAGAGTAAGAAAGGAAGAAATAACAAGAAGAAGATCAAAAGTAATAGGAGGAAGAAATAAAAAGCAATAAAGAGGGGGAAAAACTAAAGAGGTAGGAAGAGGAAAATAAGAGAAAGGAATCAACAAAGAAGAAGTAAGGGAATGAAACGAGGAAGAAATTGGAAGAGGAAGAACTCAAAAAAAGGTTGGAGAAGAAAAAAGAAAGAGAGAAGAAGAGGAAAGGATACATAAAGAGGAGGAAGAAGCCAAAAGAAAACAAGAAGCCTTAGCCAAACCATTTGAGCAAGATTTACTCAGTGAACAAGAGAAAAAGGTACCAAATGATCAACAACCACAGGGTTTCAGAGATGCCGATAGAATTTCCTACCTTGAATGTTCCACCATCTGCTCCCATCATAGGTGGGACTTTTCGCTACGGGAATCAATCTTTCAAGAGGAAGAAGAAGAAGTATTGGAAATTTATAGGTTCACCTTTGATCAAGTCCAATGAAAAATTATGAAATAAAGGCGCAAGTGTTATGCTAAAATTTCGATGAAGCTTATATCAATGGTTACAAATAAGGAGATTATTATAAATACCACTGTGAACCCTGAAATGATAGCATCAACTAGAACTGATTTTTTGATAGAAATGGAGTTGAATGTAAATCAGTTATACATGTAGGTCATATATATAATACCAAAGCTTGTTTCCTCTGAAAAACGATTTTCAAAAGTACAGAGTGAGAACTAGGCCTTGTATTCATCCCACTTCCAAGGTAAGGGCTTACGGGCATCCATTTCAAACCAATTATAGATACTAGTTGAATCAATGCACTTGGTTTATGATGAGATGATAACCTTAAATCAAGTCATGGACCCATTCCAAAACATTCAAAATGAGTTGAAATAAATGGGAATGATGATCCAATTAGTCACAACAATAGTTGAAAACTTACATGAATGATCTGATCAATATCCTAATGCACTTGAAGAAATTCCAAGATTGGATCACGATAGAAAATGATAAGGTGGTTTTACACATCGAGGTGTAGACACATGAAAAATTGGCTAAAGATATGGACAAAGTCATCAAATCCTACATGGACTTGCATGGCACACTAGAGTCTCTTGTTGAAATGATCAAGATTCCTTTTATTGGTGCATTAGTTGAAACAAGACAAAAGAGGAAGTCAAACAAGAGATTGAAGCATTATTAGAGCCCATCAAAAAAGTCGTTGCAAGGAATGACTTGGAAGTTACAAAGGAGATAATCACCTAGTATGTGGTTGAGCTTGTTAGACTATACACTAAGCTTGTGACTCTATCTAACCAGATATAAGGCAAGAAGCCTCCCTAGTACTAGATGCGCTAGAGTGCCAACAAAAAAATGGGGATAAGTTGCAGCACTAGATTCTAACTCTTAAAGGAGAGTATAAGTTATTGCAAGCATATTTTGTTCGAGAGTTTAAAATCAACGTTCTAGATCTCTCTATTACTAGATAAGTTTATTAGCATTATTCATTTTCTCAACATTCATGTAAATTGTATTTTGTTGAGAATACATTATTCCATAGAATGAAAAGTCATTAAGGGTAGGTGAATGGTCATGGAAGGTGAAAGGTCACCTTATCCTCTATAAATATACCCTCGTGGCTCAATGTAATGGAATTTTAGTTTTGGATTGAATTGGTGTATATTGTTTGAGAGCTATTATACCTTTTGTGAATGGAACTTGTGATTTTGTACTTCCACTAATGGATTTCATGCAATTTTCATGTGACAATGCTATAAATATTTCAGCTTGATCTTTGATGCTCTTTAACCCTAAGTGTGTGATTATTTCATGCGTCATTAATCATTGTGATATTTCTCCTGTGGTGATCGTATGGTACACATTGTGCTTATTATGTGCTTATGTCAATGAACTATTTTATCGATTTGAGTATATATTATGTATGGGATTGTGTGCTTTTATATTCTTTCATGAGATTGTTGATTATGAACTTGTTTATGATTAATGAAATAACTTTTACTAGATACATGTGTTTTATTTTAAGTTTTTCTAACATTACCTTTATTGGGATTGAGGTCAATGTTAGTTATTCTTTTTTATGTACTCAACATCCCACATGTTTAATTTCCATAATTCAATCATTTGCATTTATTGAAGGTTTTATTTTTTTTCTCTAATGGTTACTATTGCTTTTTCCAAAGAAAATTTTAATAATTTTTATGGTTGTTAGTTTTATGTATCATATGGGACTCCCAAACCAAACGGTGTAGAGTCTTGTTGGGATTCTACGCTGAGGATATCCCCTTCATGTCGGTAATGAATTCCGAACTATCAACAATTTTTTATCACTTGAAGGAGGGTGGTCCTTGTTGTATGGCTAGTCAAAATCCCCTTCTTTCCCTGAGAGTTCTCAACAACCTAGTAATCAATCTCCCCCTCATTCTTCTACCCTTTCATTTTAGGAACCACTTGAAGGAGAAGTCACCCTAATCATATTGAACTAACATATAGGGTGACCTATGAATAGTTAAGAGCTCTATGACCCATTACTCACCAGTTTGCTAGAATCCATGGAGATATCCTTACTATGGATGTCCTTCGTCATACTCATTCTACAAAACCTCATCGCACACGCCAAGGAGTCTTAGTAAGTACGATTGAAGAATTGGTTAATTTGACCTGGGATTATTTTGGTGAGGTTGTTGAGATAAATTCATTACAATAGAGGGCCTAGAAAGTGCGGTAGGTTTGGACCATGGTGAAGAAGAGTATTGTGGGGAGAGAAACTTGGAAGTTTTAAACCAACAAATCCAATAGAACATAAGAACATTGAAAGGTTTCAAGTTAAAGAGGATTTAACGAACCAAAGGAATATAAGGAATGTGGTGAATTGAAGTAACAAAGTGAACCCTCCCGACGATAGTGAAGGTTTGGGCTCTAATTCAGAGAGTGATGAGGAGGAAAATGAAAACATGGCCCATAATCAAATGCAAGGTTTTTGGCATTATGGCTAATGTGTTTTCCTTGATGGAAACCTACTTGATAAAGATGTCAACATTATGATAACCGGATGATTATGTAGTTTGGTACATATGCTACAAATGGTATGAATAGGGGGATGACATATCAGAGATAGATGAATGATAAAGGTGATGGTTGAGAAAGTATACATCGGTCTTGAGAATCAAGGTCATGTACATACGCAGATCACATGAGTCAAAGTTGCATATAGAATCCACACTATAGTATTCTGGATACCATGGGTCATTACCATGGTATTGGCCCATAGTATTTGGAGTGACAACAATTATCTGATCCCTCCAAAGAATACTTACAACATAATAAAGGTATTTACCTAAGGTATTGGTTAATGAAAATACTATATAAAGAGATGGATATTAAGATGTTGTGTGTGCAAGTATTGGGTTTTCTATGAATGATTAAATCTGAAACAGGTGTGCACTAGTAAATAAGGAGAATACTTAGATCTAAAAGATATGAAATATGTTGACATATATGCTTGATTGATTTACTTATTACAAATGTCTAAGTATATAATATTGATAATATTGTCATACTGTGATGTAAATGATTTATTCAGAAGTCCGTAGTATTGATGGTAAAGGTTGCGAAAAGTAAAATTTTGTTTATAGCAAAAGTTTTTAGATTTGTATGTAGGTTTATCTTAGGTTAGTTGCATACATAGGCATATTTGCTTCTGGGTAGTGACATATATATTTTGTGAAGTGTTTTCATTTTATGCATATCTGTACACAGGTTTTGTGTATGGTAAACACGTACATATGTTCGTATGCTTTATAAAAGCTACGTGCATATAGTAGGGTTTTTGCAGTAAGACTTGTTGATGATGTTTGATTAGTTTGTCTTTTTTCTTTGTCTATCGATGATGTATCTATCATGATAATATGCATGTGAAAATATTGGTTGGGTTTAGTTTGTCATGGAATGGAATGTTGATTAGTGATGATGCTACAATGTGATGATATGTAATTGGGTCAGTGATCTGTGATTATTTCAATACATGATTCATTGGTTGTTTCGTAATACAGTTATCCAAATTTAGTTTTTAGTGATATTTCATAGTTGTACATAGGTATGATGCAAAGAAATCAAGTATATACATGAATATTATTCAGTAAAGTAACACACATAATTTGATATTTGTTGTTTTTGGTTGGGTTTTGCATTCATTATTGTTATGCTTTAGATTTTAGTTTATTTGCAGTGTGGCAATATCAGATTTAATGCTTCACTTTGACTGGGTTTATGATTGATATCGCTCCAGCTTGAAAATTTGATGAAAGGTGGCCTACAGGTTGTGTGATGATAGTCTGACAGGTGGATCTAGTTTGAAACATTATGAATATTGGTCCATAAGGATTTGAGGGTTGCATCATTTAGAAAGGGGGGTAACAACTCCCTTCTGGTAGGGTTTGGTAAAAGAGTTGAGAGGGTTGTGGCTCCCTTCTAGTAGGTGCTGGAATAATGAAATAAATTTGTAGATTTTTGTAGGTGGGTTTCTTCACACTGAAAATAGTCTGCATTAGTACATATGTAATATTGTTTCTTTATATTATAAGAAACAAGACAAAGACAATAGCAGTGGTGTTTTTCTCCCACATTGGGTTTCCACCTAAAAATCATCGTGTTCTATGTGTGTTTCTCATTTTTTGTGATTTATTTATGTTCTTTACTGCATACTATAAGGAACTAATTTACTGATGCAATGATAAAATATAATCATCTGATAGAAAAATTTGTAAAATCGATATACGTAGTTTTCTTTCTCTAAACTAGTGTACATATGCATGTTTCTTTAATGACAATAACGTACATATTTCAGAATATAAATTCTGAAATATTGAATTTAAAATAATGTTTCACCCCCCTCTTAGTATTTTTTCCCAACAATTGGTATCAAAGCTGGTTCTTGAGAAGGAACTTGATTGCTTAAAGGGAGATTCATCAAGATGAGCAGTCAAGAGGGATTATCTTCTATTAGACCACCTTTGTTCAATGGAACTAACTTTCTATTTTTGAAAGGAAGAATGAGAACATATTTGCAGTCACTTGGATCTGAGGTATGGGTGATCGTTGAACGAGGATATCAATACCCATCCTCCATTCCCACAGATGATGCAGGGAAGAAACAATACAAGACCAATGCAAAGGCAATGAATTCTCTCTTAGAAAGTCTAGTAGAATCAGATTTTGTGAAGGTCATGTAGTTGAATACCACAAAATCTACATGGGATAATATTTTTCAAAGATATGAAGGTGAAACTAAGGTAAAGAGTGCTAAACTTCAAACATTCAAAATTCAATATGAGACTATCAGAATGCATGATGATGAAAGTATTGCAATTTTTTTTCTTAGAGTAGATGAGATCGTTAACTCAATGAGAAATCTTGGTGATGAAATAAAAGATTCTAAATTTGTTGAGAAAATTCTAATATCTCTAACCTAGAAGTTCGATTCCAAAGTCTCTGCCATTAAAGAAATCAAGGATTTGAAGAATATCACTATTGAACAACTCCATGGGATTATAAAATTTTATGAAATGAGAAAAGGGGGTCCATAAAATCTCATAGAAGCAACATTCAAAGCTACATACAAAGGGAAGGAAAAGCAAGAACTTAAGGGAACATGTTACATTTTAGAAAAAGAAGAAGCGAATTTTGTGAAGAAACTTCAAGTATGAAATGGTAGGTTTAGAGGTAAGATTCCGTTCAAATGTTTTTTTGTGGAAGGCTTGGTAATTATGCGGCTAAATGTCCTTATAAATAAAATCATGAGAAATGAAAGAATGCTCGAAAAGGGGATGCTAAAAGAAGGTTTGATAGCAAGAAAAGCTTCTATACTCATGAAGATAGTGAATATTCTTCCAATAATGAGGATGATGAATATGATCAATATTATCAGTTACTTATGGCGTTTGAATATCAATCTTTAGATGAATATGATCATGTCTTTATGGATTCTCTAGAACAAATCGATAGACTAAGAGTTGTAAACGAAAACCAGGAAAATGAAATTTGTATGTACAAGGAAAACAATCTTTTTGAAGAAATAACTCAGCGAAAAATTTGTCTATAAGAAGTTAAATTAGCTTGAGAACTTTTATAGAAACAAATTCTAGAAAAGGAAAGACACTGTGAAAACATAGAAATTGAAATAGTGGGTATAAGGAAGGAACTTGAGAAAAGAAGGGCTCTAAATTTTAAGTTTGTTAAAGGATCTGAGACTTTATAAGAAATCATCAAAGTGCAACAATCTCCCCTAATAAAGATCGGTCTTGGATACAATTCAAATGGTGAATCATAAAAAACTATGAAATATTTTGAAATAGGTACATGAAGTACATTAATACCATAAAAGGAAGAAGTCATTAGAATCATAGCTCTTGGAAAAATAATGAAGGATCAAATACCTGTCAAGAAAAGTAAACTTTCCTTAATGAAAGGGGAAGCTACTCAAGAAGGTATTATACTTCTAGGTATTTTTACTTCAATGGTCAATGCTTCACTTGTCACAATTTTGGTCACAAAATATTTCAATGTGTTTCTTATAAAATAATTATGACTAGAGAAGCAAAAAAACAAAAGAATGAGATCAGGACAAAGAAATATTCTTATAATGTTTTCTCACATCTTCAAGAGGAAATTGAATGTTCTATTTGCAATAAATTTGGTCATAAAAAAATTGAATGCAGTAGCAAGATTTGACCATCCTACTAGCATGAATAGAAGACAGTACCCCCTAAGGTATGGAAAAACAAAATTACAGACGTTGTAAATTGTGGTCTAGATTTGTATGCAGGAGATCAAGAAAATCTATGGTATGTTGACAACATATGTTCAAAGCATATGACAGGTGACAAATATAATTTTATTTATGTTAATGAAATAAAGAAAGAAACAAATGTAAATTTTGTTAATAACTCACCTACTATTATTAAATGGAAAGGAACTATGTTGTTAAAGAAAAGGGTCAAGGATGGAAATGTTCGATTTGTTGAGGGATTAAGACATAACTTGTTAAGTGTTAGTCAGATGTGTGACCACGAAGGGCATGAGGTTGTTTTCATATCAATGAATTGTGAGGTAAGAAATCTGGATACAGGTAAAATCATAATAAAGGGAACAAGAACTCCAAGCAATGTTTATCTCTTAGAAGGTGACCAAGAACAATGTTACTTAAGAAAATCTGAAGAAAGATGGCTTTTGCAAAAAAGGTTGTGACATTTTAGCTTTTATCAGTTATCTAAGTCAAGCATAATGGGAGTAGTTTGTGACTTTCACAACACCTCTCCACCTGAAAATAACATCTGCAAATCATGTCAATTGGGTCAGAAAGCCATAGTTCAGTTTAATGCTAAAGAAGGTACTTCAAGTAAGCCACTTCAACTTATTCATACTGATTTGTGTGTTCCTATTAGAAATAAGTCTCCTTGTGGTGAACAATACTTCATATCATTCATTGATGATTTTACAAGAATGCGTTAGATTGGCTTACTAAAACATAAAAATGAAGCAGTTGATAAATTTAAAGTATTCATGGCTCTAGTAGAAAATGAGTTAGATTTGAAGATCAAATGTATTTGATATAATAGATGAGGAGATTTTATATTAGAAGAGTTTTTTTAATTTTTGAACAACATGGCATGAAAAGATAGTTTTTTATAACTAAGACTCCTCAACCAAAATGTAATAGAAAAGAATGAAATGAATAATCCAACAATGTCACGTGCCATGCTTGATGAGGTAGGAATATCTCATACCTTTGGGGGTGCGGGGGGGCGGGGGGGGGGCATTTTTGAAGAAATATGGAATAGAAGACTACAAGCTTATATTCACACCAATGGTAACAGGATGATCTCAGTCAAAATGATGATCCTCCTTCATTCAATCAACTAGAATACATATTTTTGATCGAAAGTTTCCTCTACCTAACAGGCACAAGATCAGATATTATGCATTCAGTTGGAATTATTATATGATTTCAAGAAAATCCTAAGGAAACTCATCTCCAAGCAGTTAACAGAATATCCAAGTATCTAGAAGGAACTCAAGATTCTGGTTTATGAGGAGCATCCACATACATACGCCTATTTTTGTGGATACAGTTGCGTATATGTTGGTTTGAAGGAAATCAGTGGGCCAGACTCAGGAGGAAAAGAGTCTGATATAGGTTTGACAGAAACCATCCAGCACAGGTTCAGGGGGGAGCACATAATAATGTATTGTTGGCATTATCTTAGAAGATCTTGGTACAATCTCACAGTTGTTTTTTATTCAGGTGGAATAGGTGTAGAGGGAGATCATGGTTTCCAATCTAGATGGTGATTGACAAATGCTACTGATGTTAGTTGTTGATGACTATCATAGTCTTGTCTTAGATATTTATTCTCTATGTCATGTATTTCTTTATCAAGGTCATGTAATTGCCTCTTTTGGCTTCCCCACTATGCCTGGGATGGATGATGTAATGTTCTTGTTTTATCATATGTAAACTTTTGGTGTACCCCACTTGGTTGGGTGGATGAGTCAATATTGGTATATTCCCACTTGGTTGGGAGATGGATGTATGTATGAGTCTTTGGTGATAGGAAGGTCATTTATGATGTATAGAGTCATGTTCCTTCTTATAGAACGTCTTTTTACAAACCTTGTCTACAGTTAGGGGGAGCATGGACAACACAACAAAGCAGAGACTTTAGCATGTACTCAGGGGGAGCATAACCCTTTGCCCTTGATGATAAAGGGGTAGAATGACTTTGAGTGACTTAGGGTTGCCATCAAGTCCAACGAGGGAGATTTTTGGCATTATGACACAGGTTTGGCACTATGACATAGGTGTTGTCCTTGATGGCAACTCACTCCGATGACAGATCATAGTTCAGGCTCGCAAAATGAAGGAAAAACAGATATACGTAGGTTCCACTTAACCAAGTTGCGTATACATGTGGGATCATTGATCAAAAGGCACGTATGCATATCCACACACTTTCATGCAAGGAAAAGCATGTAGTTGTGGAAAAACTTGTTTTTAGTCCATGGTATTTAGTCCTTGGTATTTGGACCTATGGTTTCGGACCATGGTATCACGTCCGAAGTGTTAAAACCAGGTATTGTGTCCCAAGTATTGGTTCTAAGTGGTTTTGGACCATGGTATTGAGTAAGGCCTAAGACTATACAAGGGGAAGGAGATCATTAGGGAAAGGTACTCAAGGATTGAATATCCTATGAAGAGAAAGATCTAGAATACTGGTCATTGGGTTATGGTGCACAGCTGGATCTGAATCAAGAAGGAACCTGAGCGCTAGAAGAAGGATAAATTCTATTGATGGGTCAAGATCTCAACGCTTGTAGAGAAGTATCTTTGTGTGATTTTGATCTGTTATATTTGGTGCATGACTTAATCTGATAATTTGGGTATAACTGATGTTTGAATAATTGAAAAAGGTAAATTATCTTTTATAGATCTGTACGCAGGTTCGACATAGTAAAGGTGCGTATACACACTGCTTTGGTAATTCAAAACAGTGTATACGCAGGTTCACCTTAATACATAAACGTATGCACGTAGATTCTACATCTTGAAGTAGTGTACATGTCATGAAATATGTTTTAGCTACTTCTGTTTATTACTGCAGTGTTCTAGGTTCAGGATTGATTTCTAGTTACTGTTACTATATTCTAGTTACAACATTCAGAGAAGTGCTTGGTTGATTCAGTTTTGTTTGGTACAAAGGAGATTGGTTGATGCAGATACACTTGATGTTTGATTGATGTTATTGATGGATCCAGTCTAAAAATTTATGAAACATGGTCCCTAGAAGAAAAGAGAAGGTTGTAGCCTTCTGTAGGTCAGCACCTACGTACTAGTACATCAACTAGTACAAGAGCTAAGGGGGGTTGTAGCTCCCTTCTAGGAGAAGTTGGAGAATGAGAGAAGGTTGTAGCCTTCTGCAGGTAGAAGTATACGTACTGGTATAAGACTACACCAGTATAGAAATATTGTAAAAATAAGTTTCTTATTAAAACAAGATAGGGACAAATTGCAGCATGTGATTTTCACCCACATTGGGTTTCCACCTTATATCTTGTGTTCATGTGTGTGATTGCCTGTATTGTTTACTGCACTGGATTACTGTTTTATGGTTTTGATACAAAACTAAAGTGGAAGTCTACAAGATATACGCAATTTTCTCTAAACACAGTCGCATATATATGCAAATTTAATTAACAGAAGTAGCATATATCAATTTGTTTATGGAAATGAAAAATTGGCAAATTGCTAATACGGATTCACCCCCCCCCCCCCCCCCCCCAAAAGTATTATTTCGAACAATAGGTGGATGCAAATTGCTAAATCAAAAGGGTTGGAGGATGTAGGCCACATGGAAGAGAAATGGTAGGAAATGGACAGAAAACTAGGTAGCATAAGATCTAGAGAAGCATTAATGAAATCTTAGTTATAGGTTGAGAACACATGGCTAAGGAAGCAGCTACAGGAAAAGGAAGGCCAATTGGCAACTATGGCTAGTTTAACCATGGAGGAAATCTAGTGAAGGATGCCAGCAAAGGCATGTGCCTTATACATCAAGGAACAATGGCTACGATTCCAGATAAACACCCTAGCACAAAGAGGAATTATGCCTTTCTAAGACTATAAACAATTCATTGACCTCTGTGATCAAAGCACCCCAGAGGATAGAGAAAAGATATCTAAGTTCTACTTACACAATTTAGCTTTGACAGATTTAAATCTGCGAGACCCAAATCCAAAGCTAGGGGACTTACAATTAATAGCCTTGGCATCTTGGATGAGTCATGAGGAGGCCAAAGCTATAGAAATGAAAAAGGTATTGGAAAAAGAAGAAGAGGAACACCTTATGATCAGAGCAAAACAATCTAACCCAATGATTGTCATCAGCACTCACAACCTAATTGCAAATGATCCCAAGCTTGCACCAAGATACCTTGTTGTACAAGAACAAATAGTCACTCATTTTGAAGACATGCTAAGATTGCTAGGAGATGACAGCCAGCAAGCCTGCCAAACGAGATAGAACACCTTACCTTACAGCCTAAAAATCATAGAATATCATTCTCTTGATAGAATGAGGGAGGCACTAAATAGAACCCCAATGTATAAGCAAGCATTACAAAGACTCAAGGTCAATTAGATTGGCTTGAAGCTCAGTCCACCATTTCTTTTAGCTATGTTGGAAGGAAGAAAACAAGAAGAAGAAAGAAAGTAGTGGGAGGAGATAGAGAAGAAGGCAGGGTTTTATTCACAGGAGGAGACTACAGCAGAAGCATAGAATGTCAGGGAGGCCACCAAAGAAATGAAGGACATGGACATAGATTGAGTTACTCAGAGGATGACCAAAACTTTCAATAGGGGGTGATGATGAAGCTCATCAATGGGTAAAATATATGGACTTTAATGCACCTCCAGCTTACTAAAATCAACTCTTTTCATAATTCTTTACATGTTTTAATTATGTTTTGCTTAATGAGATTAGTAAAAGTAAGATGTCATGTCTAGTGTTATAATGTGCATTGATTGTAGGTTTTGGGAGCAAATTCTAGCTAATTAGGGTGCAGGAACTCAAATGAGACAAGCAGGAGAGATTATAGGAGATAGGATATCCCTCCTTAACTCCTCACTCAATTGAATATCCCTCACTCAAATCACACCAGCTTGGAGTTGAAAGAAGCTGAGTCATGAGGATCATTGGCGGCCAAGCCAGTGACAGTTAAGAACCAATTGATCTTAATATTGGAAGCCAAGTCTCCCTAGATTTAAGGAATTTCTTGGAAAATTTAGTTGTATAAATAAAGAAGCTTAGAGCCTCATTAGGATTCAGATTTTTTGTACAAGATAGCTAAGAAATTTTCAAGTTGAAGGATCGTGACCAAACACTTTTATGTATTTTTGATATGTTAATGAAAATGAGCAACATTCCCTTGATCTAGCACTAATTTGGCTCAGAGGGCTGAAGCTCTTAGGTTACGGCCCAACCCTAGCATTCAAGGTTCCTCTTACTATATATGTATGCCTAGGTTATCTCATAGTTAATTGTTAGATTGATTTTGATGTTGTTAATTTGCAAGTATTGGTAGATTTTATTAGTTTGCTTCCATTTGTGAATAGCTCTAACAATAGCATTATAGAGATAATAGAATATTCAAAAGAGGCCAATAACAAGTGGATCTTACCTCATTCCTCCCTTCCAGAGACCATGGCTTGAGGAACAATTCTCATTCAGCCCAAAGACAAAATTTTGGTTTCTTATGAAATTTAGGGTTTTTCTGCTAATTAGGTCATCATCTTTAAATTTTAGAAGATAGGTTGCAATTGACAATTCTGATATATTAGGTCTTGCATTAAATTTCATGTTGCTTTCATAATGGTTTCAAGAATTCCCATGCATGAACTTGGCAAATAAATGATGAAAATTTTGTTTTCTTCTATTTTAGTAAACCCTTCTCGTTTTGAGTTGCCAAAAAAGATGTATATGTTACAAGAATTTCTGCATTGCATAAATACCTCATATCATCAACCTCAGCCAATACATATCCAACCATGATTGCCAAAATCCACTAAGTTCTTAATTCAAAATATCGTTTTACAAGGAAAACTTGTCATGCTTATTAAGAAAATCCAACCATCGTAAAGTTTTGGTTTGAGTTTTGAGTGAGTGCCTACCACTCCCTTACCCTATTTCCTCCTTACTCACCTTCTCCAAGCTCCATCCTACCTTTCAAACCACTCCCTATGCCTTTGGCATGTTCCTGTAGGAAAACAAGGGATCCTGTAGGTGAACTAGGACATCCTGTAGACATCCTGTAGGAAAACTTGTAGTGTCCTATTTTGAGCCTGAATTTTGAAGAAAGCACCACTAAAGCTCAGAGTAGACCCTTGGTTACATCCCAAGCCATCTGAACCATTACACATATCTCCCCTGCCATGCAACCAAGAAGGATTAGCATTTACATTTTTACAAAAAGATAAAGAGAAAAAAGGTCTTTATATTTATTCATGCACACAGGAGTTAAGTGCTTGTTTAGATCAGACTTCGTGCTTAGGCTAGTTAAGACTTCACATGTGTTAAATTAGAGTTCTATTGCAAGCAAGGTATGTTAACAAATAGCTAGTTGAGCTATGTGTTTTGTAGGAATTTCTTTTAGTCTTTCATTATTGCAGTAAGTAGCATTTCAATTCTCTCAATTAGGGTAAACTTCTCCTCTCTAAATTGGTAATCATACTTCTTCTAATCAATAGAAGGTTGGTTTGAGAAACCCAAGTGGTCTATCACCTCATCTCAGCAGTGACAAAGAGTAGACCCATTACATCTATTTGTGTAGATAGCAATGTCACCTCCAAGTTTGTATGAACCCTAGGTTGATGAAGTAAAGTTGGTAGCCCAGGAGTTGCAGCTTTGCTACAATACTGATGCTCATCACTAGGATTTATGCAATCATACATTCAATTTCATTCATTTGGGAATAGGGATATATGTAGGGACTGATTTTTGGAGGAACAATTCCTAGAATCAAATGAATAGCATGATAATGATCATGAATAAGTCGGAGGCCTTTGGGAATCTCAGTTACCTCGGAATGATTGTACAATGTTTTTTGGGGATCTAGAGAAATAGATGATTTTGATGTTTGAACCTCTAGTGAGCATAATTGTGAAATTAGGCCCCATTGTTCTTTCTTTAGAAGATTTTTCATGCCATTAGAGCTAATTATCTTTCCTATTTTCCCTGCAATACCCCTTC
The DNA here is from genome assembly GCA_000404065.3 of Pinus taeda. Classification (NCBI taxonomy): domain Eukaryota; kingdom Viridiplantae; phylum Streptophyta; class Pinopsida; order Pinales; family Pinaceae; genus Pinus; species Pinus taeda. The sequence goes on from APFE030290213.1 coordinate 326,227, forward strand.
AGTTTCCTTTCCTTCCCAAAAACAAAATTCAAGAAACGTTCTTGAAAACTAAAATTTATCATACCCAAAGATTGTAACCATTGGACTCTTAGTACAACATCAGCACCACTGGTTGGAATGGAGAGCATTGGACTATTCAATACATATTCCCCTATGGTTAGCTTGATATTATGGCACTTTCCAAAGAAATGTATAGTTCATCCATTTGCAACCATCAATTGACACTCTGGTGTTGGGTATAGGAAGAAATTCAATTCCTTGGCTATATTACAATGAATAAAATTATGGGTGCTACCCAAATCAATCAAAACTATTACCTTTTTCTTATTGATATGTCCTTTTATCTTGAGTGTCTAAGGAGTGGTAATTCCTGCTAATGCATTACAAGGTATGTCTAGATTCATTTCTTCTTTCTCTAGGGTTGGTTCCTGGTGTATATCCTCTTATTTTGAAGTTTAATGTTCCTTTTCTTCCTCCTCTTGACAATCTATGTAAAATCATTTATTCTCAACACACTTATGACCTTTAGTGTATTTGTTATCACAACTGGAGAAAAACCCTTTTTCTCTTTTTTCTTCCAATTGTTGTGGCAAAAACCTTGTAAGTTGTGGAAGTCTAGGGGAAGAAATACTTACATATTTATAATTGTGAGTGGTAGGCTTCCTAGTTGCCATAATTTTGATTTAAAATTTTCTTGCCAACTTGAATGCCTTCTCCAATGAATCAAGTTCCCAAAGGTGAACCTCATGTTGGATGTTATCCTTTCAGGTCCCTATGAAGAAATCAATCCTATGCTCCTCTAGAATATAATTTACCATTATATTCAATTTTTGAAAGTGCTCATTATGCTCCGCCATTGAACCCTTTTGTTGGAGATTTATCAATTGTCTAAAGAAGGTGTTTCTCTTTCTATCCTCATAATGTGCTATCATTTACTTCGTAAAAATCGACCAAGTGACAAGTGGTTTACAAGAACAAGACCATTGATACCATAAAAATCAATTGGGTTCTAAATATAAAGTTGCAATGCATACCCTTTGTATGTGTTTCACATTATTGAGATCAAAATATTGTTCCATATGTAGTATCCATGTTACCGAATCCTTGCCGTCAAACTTCCTCATATCGATCTTTGGAATATGGTGGGCCTTCAATCCAATGTTCAATTCTATGAATTCATGATTTAATTTTTTTTTTCACATCATGAGTTTCATCTAATACCTTTTCACCATTAAGAAGCATTTCTTGTAGCAACTTTGTCAAACCTTCCTTCAAACATTCCATGTCTGATTTTTAACCATTCTTCAAATGTTCCATGTTTCCTTTTATTTTTGCTTCCTTTCCATCCATATTAGCTTTCATGCCCTCCTTCAAACATTCCATGTCTGATTTTAAACTATTCTTCAAACCATCCATTTTGGCTTCCATTTCATTTTTGGTTACTCTTTGTGGGAGTGAAATTTGTTGCACTTGGTCTCATAATTTTGATATGTCATGTTGCATTTCTTCCTCTTCTTTATGAGTCATAGTAGGTCTTTCTAGTTTCTTACTAGGTGTTTCCATTTTATTGCTTCAAGGTATTTTCAAATAAAACAATGATATATATGCTTCGTTATTCCCTTTGAATCACTTCAAACTGATTTTTCAAACAAAATTAATGCAAAATTTAAAAAATACCCACTTTTTTATTTCTTTTTAGGAGCTATATATTGCAGTTGTTTTATCTCTGTAATTACGAATCTCTAGGATCTAAAATTATGTCTTGTAGTACCTCTCTGAATATGTTTTCCAATCCAATAAGTCAAATCAATATTGGATTCTTCAGGAAAGAGTTATGCCCAATCTCCCACGATGACCTAATTATAGACTAGTGCAGTAGAGCGAACTTGTATAGAGTTCCACGTGTCATTGTTTCAACCTTTGGCCTTTAAAATAATATCCAAACAACTAAATTTCATCCTATTCCCGTCACTTTTTTAAAAATTCAAATTTGATGCTTAGAGAGAAAGTTATGACGATTTCCCCTAGGTCACCTGTTTGAGATGGAATTATGGAGCCTACAAAAACCCTAAATTCCTCGAATCATATCTCTAAAAAAATGTAGCAAGACAAGATCATAAATTCATACATGAATTTCACCAAGATTTCACCTCCATGTGGTTGAAATTTCAGCTTCTGAAGCTTTGTAGAAAATAATTTATAGCGAAAATTCCACTTCAACCTGTTTGAAGAAGCGAAACATTAGAATCCAAATCTCTGATACGAAATGTTATACAACCAGCTCACAAATAGATAGATAAATGTCTTATAAATTATCCTCTTCAAGGGGGAAACCTCCTTTACATTACATAAATGAACAATTCTTGGATGATTCAAATGAAAAAACCTCCTTTCTGTATGTAGGAGTCTAAGGGGTCACAATATAATCAAAGCCTACATAACAATAATAATGTAAGGGCACAACAATAACCATAGTGGGCTTCTATGGGGTGTAGTAATAAAAATATGGGGACTAGATGGGCACAGTAATAACAATAAGGGGGCTACATTAACAATAAAAATAAGGGGGTTGCACTAGTACTATAGGGACCTAACACATGTCATTTGAGCTCTCACTTGAGTTCTATCCTGTTTTGGGTTTTTTGCATATTGACAAAGAGAAACAAATCATTGAAGCAGAAAGACATCAAATGACCGATCCCATCGAGGGGGATTTACAGACCCATGTTGTAAATCTTCTTCATCATGTGTTATTAATAAAACGATTATTCATTTAAAGTCTTCTTCAATTAGGTTATTGCATTAGTTATTTCTTGTTGTTCTATGTTTTAGATTACATATTATCTTTTTATTGCAAGGTTTTCTTCTTTTGTCATTGCAAATATGAAGCGTAAATGACCACATCGTGTTGTTAGGGTCACTTTTCACCAGTGACTTAAGTGAAGTGTTTTTGGTACACCTTTCTAAAATCTTTACACTAAAAAATGGTGAATCCATTGGTGTAGTAATTCAGATCCTTGGTGATTGTAGTTTCAATGGTCTTTGGTGTTTTCTCCAACTCTTTTTAGCCTCTCAATTTCTATTTTTAGAACTCCTTTCTTTTTCTAGAAAAAAAACTGGTTTTTCTTGGTTTTATGCATCTTTCTACATGTCACAGGTACCAGTAGAGCAAGAAACAACACAATATGGGCAAGTTCTACAGACTAAGAGTTTCGGGAGAAAAGAACACTTTTGAGCCCTTTTTATGCATTCTGGAACACATGTTTTGGCCAACTTTTTTGCATTCCAACACACTTTTAAGGTCAAAATCCGCATTCTACATTTTTTCAGAATTTTTTTATGAATTTTTTAGATTTTCTAACTGTATTGTGTGTGTACTAGGAAGGGTTGATTTTATTTCTAGAGTAACCCATATGCCTATATTCTCTTAGTAATTTCTCATTGAAGAATAAAAAATCCCCCTTAGATTTAGAGTACACCTTTATCATTTAGGAAGAGATTTTCATAGTTGAGGTGTCTAGGGTACAACACTTTCACTCATTGATTTCTAGGGTTTTTTCCATTGTTTTAAAACCCTATTGGATATTTTTATTCATAATTTTACTCCCTTTATAGTTTGGTGTTCCCTTTCCTCTTAGGATCCCCTTGTGTGTCCTAGGTTTTTGGAGCTTCTTGCCTATCCTTTGCAGCATTTTTCCCCTCTATTTTTTGTTGTTTGTCTACACCATTTACAGTAGATTAACGCCTTTAGATCATAGTCCCTTAGACACTAGACCCTTTGGAAATTTATGTGCATTTAAGTAACTTGTTTTCCACCTCTTTTTTAGCTGCTTGATAGCCTTCTTGGGTGGGGGTTTGTGTGCTTTGAAATTCTTGTTCATTTTACTGTCCATTTTTAAGATTATTTATAGCTTTTCAATAGCTTATTTTTAGCAGCACATGGCATCATAAAACATGCTCAATTAACTCACCCAATTGACACATCATTTTCACACACACACACCCTAAGGGAACATGAACCTAGTTAACACTGCCAAGCCAAAACTTGAAACAATTCACCTTAATAATTCAACACACATAGATTAAGCCCACTTGGGAACGAGTGACAAACAATTTGTGTAGTTAGGTGTAGGATCAGTAGGATAGGCTTCCCATAACACCCATCGATCACTTACATTGAGACATAGAAGTTGACATATTAGGAAGATTAAAATCATTCACCATCCCAGAGTTCAAATTCAAAGTGCATTAGAAACTCAATTTAGAGGGGCTTAGGCTAGGTCATCATGTGGGTAGTTCTCCTCGAGGCTACCCAACCCGTTGCAAGAAATCTCGTGTGATGGATGATCACCAAAGAGCTCATTAATTTACCACCCTTGTGGGACGAAGGTAACCATAGTGACCAATAATAGAAAAACACCCTATAGGACTAGATGTGGGCAACAATTGATTCTTTAACCCACCTTTCTCTGGACATCTATGCTTGTGAGGGTCGGTTTCCATCAAGTAAGAAATATTTTGGAAGGCCATCTGAAAAAGTACATTTAGGACCTGTTTGAGGATATATCACCTATAGGCTAGAGGTCAATTTTCTTTTATAGGGCATGTTTTCTTGAATTAGAGTAGCATCTTAATATAGTTAGTTTACACTTGGCACCACTACACTAGGAGTTTTCTTGTTGTTTTTGCTCTTTTTTTCCTATCATCACCTTTTAGTCTATTGAGTCATATTTGTATTGACATCATTGTGCCCCCCTAGGCATTTGTCGTGGGGAATTCGTGGCCTCCACCCCTAGTTTCCTTTAGGACATTTTACTCCTCCACATCATTTTAGAGTTCATCCTCCTAGTCCTCTATTGAGTCCTCATTCTGAATATGGTTCTATTGATTCTTCCAGTTATTCCTTTGATTTCACATCTTCCCAACCCCGACTATCACCATCTCAAGCACCAACATGGGTGTGGGAAACCAAGGTGGTAACCCCACAAGCGGAACCTCTACTGGTATGGTCACTCCTCCATTGATTCCCTTTATGGTTGGTTTGAGCCTCCTTGATTTTAGTCATCTCATCAATTATCCTCTTCTCCATGACCCTAGTCAGCTTCTATTCCTACCAAACTTCCTTCTGACATCCCCAAGTTCGAAGGTAATCCTAGAGAAGATCCCACAAATCATGTTCTCTCATTTCATATGTAGCATTCATCTAATTTCATCACTAAAGACTCCATTCGTCTTTTCCTGTTCCAATGCACCCTTACTAGAGTTGTTTCAAAGTGGTATGTGGACCAACCTCATGCCTCCCATGCACCCTTCACGACTTTAGCCAAATATTTTCTATCATACTTCCATTTACACCTTCAATATGACACTAGTACCTAATCATTGACCTATTTTCGTCAAACTTCTGCCACCCACCTATCTAACCATGTTCAAGAATGGCGTAGAAGGAGGAGCATGTGTAAAGCTCCTGAATTTGAAGATCATGTCTATATGGATTGGTTCCTTATATCTCTTTAAATGGTAAATATATCACCTCCAACTTCCCCTGGTCTTAGGAAGAAGTACTCAATGTAGCTTTGAAACATGACCTAATATATGCACAATTCGAATATGTTTATACTGTCATTCTCTATCTGCCTCGACCTAGTTCTAGTAATGCATTGAGGGCATCTCATGTCACTAACGGTATTGTTGGATCTATCTCACACCCTCCACCTCCACAATATCCTTAACCTCACATGAGTTATGGTCAACCCTAGGGGGAACTAGTTCCACCTACACCTATCCCCCTCTTGGTCCTTCCCATGGCAACCCTTACCAAGTGTAACACCCTCCTCCCACATCTACCCAAGCAACCAGCCAGCTGGGGTAAATATGCAAAGAGAGGCCACTATGATATGATTCGACCTCCTAATTCATGTTAAGGAAGTGGAACTGATGGAAACACACCATACAGACATTCAACATCAGTTTTGGGACCCTCAAGAACCAAACCAATACTTTGGACAGCTTGCTCTTGGGTCCCACTGAACTTTTGGAAAACTTAAGCCTCAATCACTCTCATGTTATAGGCATGATAGCATCCAAAGACCCAAATTCATTGTCATAGTCTTGCTTGCTAGCATTTAGAGACTAAATCTGTTAGTGCTATGACAACATCCCCAGGATTTGAGCCACTTTTTCAGGCCCAAAGCCCATGTCACTACCCATAATTTCATGACACCTTCAGAATAGTAAAATAACATGGAAATGATAGTACTAAAGAAAATACTTGCTTAATACCTTGACTGGACCCCTACTAGCAATGATAGGCATTTCATCAAACATATCATGAATATGTAATATATAGGTGTAAATAATACTTTTGAACATAGGGATCTCATACTTAGTTGAGAATCACTAAGAACCATTGATGTCTCAACACATAAACTACCATTCTATCCATTAGTTCATATATATATCGATCATTAAATTACAAGTAAAAACAAGATGAAATCCATACATGCATATTGTCATAAAACACATACATAAATAGCATAATAGAAATAGAAATACTCATGAAATTACAGCAATACAGACCACATATTGTTGGCTTGTCAGGGCCTAACCTAGGTTTGGAGTTAATTAGCCAAAAAAATCCTTGTACTATTGGCCCTTTCAGCAACAATCCATAGAGTGCGGACTGAGGTCTCACCCGAAGTAGTATGGGGGGGTGCTGGAACTAGGTTTCTGCACCCTTGAGATGTCTAAGGGGTTGAATTGGTCCAACTGTTAGTCCCTTCACACAGGTTACTTGGCACCCTTCCTTGCCCTAATAGACTTGCCTTCATGCAGCCCTGCCAAGGGGCTATGAGGCTTCCGCACTACTGGAGCAGCGCTCTGCACTATTCCCCTAAGTCACACCTGAGATGTTACTTATCTTCCTACTCTAGTTAGTTATCTTCACGTAATTGGATGCCTTACGTTATATTTATTTATACAACACATTCATATGAGTTTGCGCATCAAATAAATAGTACACTTGGAATTTATATCCAATAATACATTAAATACGAAACAATACACAGAAATATGATAAAACTTCTCTTTATTGATGCTTCCAACATTTACAAACTCAACCTACCCTGCAGACTCAGCTATAGGGGTCCGCGCACTCAAGTGCAGAGCCTTCTCCTACTCTATGACCCAAAGAAACACTTTACACTTTGACTCAAGCTCTTAGACTCATCATGCCTCTATTCTTAACTTTGTTATTCGTTATCTTCTACAATTAGAGCCTCACTCTATTTATATAATCCCATGGTCCGCGAACCATTGGTAGGTCTATCAAGCTGAAATTACATTACAAAAGCAAGGGTGGATAACCTTGTGACTCTATTATGACTTCGCGCTCTGTGCCCACAAATCGCAGAGTCTTTACAATGGACTTGGTCAAAACTTGGGCTTTAAGCCCCAAAATAAGCCTTAGGGTGATTCCATGCCTAACAGACCCCCAACACAAACAGCGTGATTCGCCCTCAAGTCACTATGTCGGTGTGGAGATCTTCATGCGAAGTCCCTCCAACTCTGTTCGAACTACTGCAAGGTCGACAATGCATTGAGCGACTGTTTGTTGGATCTCTTGTACACATTGTTCCAAGACCGTAGTGTCGAAACTACTTCCCTAGACCTGTTCCTGCGTCCCCTACATTTGCGCAAGCTTTCCTTCAATTGTTGCTGTGATAGTGAAGGCCTCATCGATCCAAGGCTAGACACGCGCCTTCAGGACTGCTTCTTTGTGTCGTGCTATGTCCACCTGTTCTTTCAATGCTTTGGCCTATTGCATCTGTGTAAGCCTCTGGGTGAGGGCCACCGTCTACGTAGTTCCTTTCACAAGGTCATACTGCTGTTGGAGTTCACGCACCTCTGTATCTAAGCGCTGGATGTTGGGGTCCTCCTGCATATTCATGAGGACCTCAAAAGAGTCCAACATTCTAGTGTAGTCTCTCACTGCACTGTCGATCTCATCTAGTCCTGTTGTAATAGCGTTGGCGTGTTGTTCTCTTACTTCCAGAGGGGTGGACAGTTGTGCCTTCAACTGCAGCTCTGCGATTTGAAGCTTCAGCTCCAGTTGAACCTTAGTCATTTCTTCTCGCACCTTGCACACCCCTACTGTTATCCTATGGATGTGTGCCTCTGCTAGTGTGTCTATTGGGATGAGCAGCTCAGGGATGCTTTGACAGGCTTCTTCTAGTACCTGTACCAACTGTTGATTCTATGACACCACTTCATCGCGCTACAAGTTTAAATACTCCATGTTGATATTTTTCTCGCTTAGTACTTGTAGCACAGCTCGCCCTACCCCGTAGTTCTACGGTATTCCCATCCTGCAGAACATATAATGTCTCCCACTGGAGTGCAGCCATGTTGATCCCAATACCCTTTAGTGCACTAATCGTAGACCTATCGGTCTAATTTGTTGTCACCAGTGCCCCTTCCGAAAACACTATTGTATTTGTTGTCTAAGCGCGCAACATCTGTTCTGTTGCAATTGTCACTACTGCGAGGCTGGTCAAAAGGGTACCAACCTGAGTAGTATGCACCTGCAACTCCTAAAACTGTGCTCTGAGGGCTCCCAACATAATCTGGTTCTCTTACGCAAAATTATGGAGGGCCTCAGAGGTGACATCACGCATCATCTCACCGATGTCGTGTAGATCACCCTCAGTAAAGGTGATCAGGTCAATAGAAAACTTTGATACATTGACGTTCTTGCACGGCCCTGTCTGCTTGCTTGGGCACTGATGCTTCAACTGTGTTGACGTGGTTTATGGGTCTGCACCTCCCTCCTCTTCCTCTACTTCCTACCCATGGGAAGGTGACTTTTGGCCCTCACGTGCCTTCTCGGCTCCCTCCTCCACTGTTGCTACTACTGCGGCATGTTTCTGTTCTGCTGATATCTGTGCAGCATCTCGTGCCTCCTGCGCTTTTGCTGTCACTGCCTCCTGCCTTCTCTTCTCTGCCAACTATGCCATGCACATTTTGGCCTCCTCTTTCTTCATTTCTGCTGCAAACTTCTCCATTGTTGTGATGTCTGGGGCACGCCACTCTAGTGGCCATGTCTCCAATGCATTAAAGATTACATCGTACGTGGCTACAAAGGGTAGCTCTCTACATTGCTTAGCCGATTCCTTGCACGCTCTGATATAGATGTTGTGGGGGTCCGCTTCAAATTTTGTAAAGCTTTGTAGGTTGTTGTAGACAGTGGGTGATAACTGCAGCTTGTGGTTTATCCCCATTCTGATGTTCATTTTGATGAACACCCAGAGCATCTTAATGTTGCAGATCCAATTTGCATCCTTTGTGGCCTAGAGCGAAGCGTACTTCGCGACCTCCAACAAACCCCTGTCAATTATGGGGAACTGATTGTCCTCCAGTAATTCCCCTGCCACGAGCACTATGGACAATAGAAGCCATCCATAGTGGAACGTTTTGCCTTGTTCCTGACCCTCACAGCAATTTTCCAGGAACTCCTTGCAGAGGAACTCAGACTAGTTAAATTGGACCCCCTCTGCGCACTGCTCAGCAAGTTCTGCCATCAGCGTGGGTACCTTGTCCACACGACACTTGCACATAACCTTACCTACCATTATTTGGGTCGCCACTTGTACTGCTTTGTTGTTGATGTTGGTATATGGCGTAGCCCCTTTTCTTCTTCTCCAGTTTATATTTCTTCTTCATGGCCTCCGTGATGGCCAGGTCAATTCTCTTCCCCTCCAAGATATCTGCGGGGTCCTCACCTTTGCATGGGAGCCAGGTAATGCAGTGAATTAAGTGGTCCGTGATGGGGATGGGTTCCTCCAGCCACAAACACCCACCATGCATTAGGTAGAGCAGTTTCCTGAGGGCGAAAATTTTTATTGGGGTTCAGTGGAAATGTGGCACCCAGAGCAAGTTTAGTAACCCTGCCTTTTCCACTCCGTGTAACCACTTTTGCGGCTCTAATTCAATAACCCCCGCCACAATGTTCTTCTTAGGCTTCATGAGTTGCATGATCTCTAAGTGAGGGAACTTCTTGTGGTCAGCAAGATCCCAATCTTCAAATTTCAAGCTAGGAACCTATCCCAAGTGTGTTCCTTCAAAAATGATGTCGTCTGGGAGGAGCGGGGTCTAGAGAGAGATCTTGCTCTCATAAAGATCCTTGGGCACTTTAGCCTACCCCTTTTGCAAGGGGATATAGGTTGGCAACTTTGTTAGAGGGTGCATAGGCTCAGTTTCTTCCTCCATGCCTTCATCCTTGTCTTCTTCGATGATAAGGTCCTCCAGGTCTTCCTCTTCCTCATCGATTTCTATGTTAACATCTTTCCCCTTCTCCTCCATCGTCAACCTAGTGCGCAACGAGTTTTGCGGGGATACCCGTATGGGAAACATCAATTATTTGTCTTTCCTTGGCCTTGGTGTGCATGGTGATTTAGGGATCTCTGCCACAATCTCGGTGCTTTAGTGGCATCCCCTATAGTCAACGCCTACATGGCCTCTTTTGTAGTCATATTTGTAATTTCCATAACTTCCTCAGATGGGGCCATCGTGTCTGACCAGAAATCTATCACTCATGTAATCAGGGGCTCAATCAAGGCTCTACACAGGTCGAACAAGGCTCTGCTCAGAATACACGGGGCATACAACAACTCAATTTGCAAATGACCAAGTGTTGTTTGATGTGTAGCCCTTTGTAATTTATAGTGCCTTTTGAATTTGAATTTGACCATTTCCCCCGAATCTGGTTCACTAATTCTCCCTTAGCAGCAAATTTTCCCAAATATTGCCCATAAATCACGTCTTAAATTCCTATTGCCCACTCCATTTGGTCTCATGTCGAGCATCACATCATGAATTGTGACTCCAACTGTCACTTTTTGACCATCCTGCGTGGTAGTGTAGCCCCCCTTGTGCGGTTGTGGACCTTGTCACTCTTGGCTTCTGCACGTATCTCCAACATCGTACAGCTCCCAGGCAGAGTATTTTATAGTCTTGCACCTCCTTTAAACTTCCAAGAGTGATAAGACTGTACTTCCCATGGCTAGTCAAGTGGCTGCACCCCTTGTATAGGGTTTCATCTAGTCATCCATCACTTTTCCTAGAAAATACCCCCCTTTTATTGTTACTCATGGTGTCCTGCACTTTCTCATCTGCAGTGCACCACCATAGTTGATTCGTGTAGTAATATGTGGTCCAAGCCAAGGCATTAGACTGATCAATTCATGGTGATAATCCCCAAGTTCATCGATGTGATTGTGCGCACCCTGTTTTATCACCCTAGTCTTCTTATAGAGAAAATCTTCCTTTATCTCGTTCTCAAGCTTCTTAACTTTCGCTTCCATCAAAGCACTTTTCTCCCTTAATTGCACCCTATCTTTCATAAGTTCACAGAGCTTAAGGTCACCTTGTCGGATTTCCTTTTCATTTCCCACGTTTTCGGCTTCGTTCAGTTGCGCTACCCTATCTTCCAAGGTTCTGTGAATCGTCGTATCTACCGGTGTTGCCATGCGCGGGCTAAGAATTTTATGTTCTATGGAGATTACAGTGTTCGCTCCATACTCCAACCTTGGGGGTGTCTGTGCCGTAAGTTTCTTACATGTGGTCCTATAAGCCCATAGAACTGCTGGTATGCACAGGTCCCATTCAGTCCATTGCGCATTGTGGACCTTATTCAGTGCTTCACATACTTTGTTAAAGGCTTCTGTGTACTTGGTCTTTCCATATCCCATGGTTCCAACTAGAGGGGTTGTTCTTGCCATTTCCTTACCCGCACATGCTTACTGACCATGTCTCCTAACGTGAAGACTGTGTACATTCGCTCAGGTTTCAAACCATACACTTGTATCCATCTGGATAGGTGGGCGCCCGGACCATTTCGTCTGGCAATCTTGTCTATTAATCACTTCTAAAGCTTCCCAAATCGTATGTGCATCATTCTTATGCATTCACACCAATCCCCGAAGCTTCCTTGGTGCGTACCCCACCACTTCGCAGGAGTAGCATGCAGTACCTATTTCAAAACTTCGAAACCTTGCTGTTTTGACACCTCACTTTCGAATTTGTTCAGGAAGTAATCTACCTCACTTAACCCATCATATTTAGGTAGATCCCTTACCTTCATTAATATGCAATGCAGCAATCTCGTCATCACGTTACAGTTCAGCGTGGTTACCTCCTGTAACCGGTTCTTCCATCATTCTATCTCCTCGTCAGAATCCGATGTATAGGAGCTTTTGTGCTCCCATGAGATTCATCCATTCGCAGTTGGATTTACCTAGCCTTTCTCCCACTTGGTTATCTTGTATATATAGTCCAAGTCGTCGTCGCTTTCATAGTCGCGCACTAGCTCTATGCACCGCGATCCTTCTACAGGGTCTAAAGGTACAACTACGCGTAGATACCTTTTCTCAAAAATCGTCTTGTGATTCTTCATATTTATTGCCCCATTCATGTCAGTAGCCCAATCTATTCCTAATAGCACGGGGTAGGGATTGCTGTCATCAACAATCTCTATCACTTCGAAGTCTTTTAGCACGCTTACTCTTTCCATATCCACTATGATTCCTTGCAATCTTCCCATATGTAGGATCTTTAACTAGTTCACCATTTGCAGTTGGATAAGAGACCATTGCAGCATAGGCCTTCCCATGCACTCCCATGTCTACTTTGGCAAAACGTTCACATCCAATCCTAGATCCAGAATCACTTGGTCCATCTCACATTTCCTAATCTGCACAGTCAATCTCATTTCCCTTCCTTTCTGCATCATGTGCTTTCTAAGCTTCTAGACTACACACGATTCTACTGGCACGGTCCTAGTGCATCTATTTAGGAGTTCCTACAGCTCTTTATAGCCTTAATGTCAAGTAGCAACTTCATGCATGTTTCCAGGAACGTTGTGAGCATTGATGGGTCCATTTCTGGCTCTGGTCTATCTTTCCTTCCTAAAGTGGAGGCATTAGTGAAGCTCTTCTTGCCTTCCATGAAGGTTTCCTTAGCGTGCTCCAAATCAAACTCTGGTTCCATTATTGGAACCTTGCGAACCCAAGTACTTTCTTCAGGCTACTTGCCTTTGTCATCCCCTATCATAATTCCACTTCGAAGCACAATATTCACATTAGGGTCTTCCTAGCGTGGCTCATACCTCATCATTTGCAGGTTCTGAGTTGGGGGAGGTTGGAGTGCTCCTTTATCGTGCAACC